>JAOTQW010000026.1:380898-397350 GCA_026260075.1 Sisor rabdophorus
CGCTGGGATAGGCTCCAGCAGACCCCCGTGACCCCGGATTCGGGAATAAGCAGGTTCAGAAGATGAATAAATAAATGAAAATAAATTATTACAATTATAAAAAAACAATATGATTTTTTTTACTTTGTAAAAATTCCAATCCTAATTACATTGTGTAAATCTTTATTTGTCCATGCTGCTTATTCTATCAAACAACATCACATGGTGTGTGAATTAATGGCTGCAGAGCTCCAGTTCTACACTGTACACCGATTATCCATCGGAGCTGATCTGTGAATGTGAAGTGAATGAGAGTCCTTGCATTGAATCTGTTTCCATGCATGATATTAAAGAAAGAGAAAAAAGAATTAGAATCAAATCAATCATCAGACAGCATGTGTGCCGAACGTTCTTCATACTTATTATGATAATGACACAATCGGACTCGTCTCGAAAAGGCAAATAAGTCTGACATTCTCCAGAGCAAATCATTTTCACTGCGGTAATGTGCTCTTATCCGAGGGCCCGGTGTGTTGCCTCTCTTCCAGTCGACCTAAATCTATTAAGTAGTTCATAACACTGACGCTACTGTGGCGCTAACTGCAGAGCAACACTCACCTCTCGCCTCTGCAAAATGCCACCGAGCTCCGTAATGGCTTTATGTAATGCGTTGCACTTACCAAGATTAATACACAAAAAGTATAATGCAACAGGGGTAGAAGTGTGAGGATGTAGACGTGTCGTTCTTTCTTCCTGAAGATGATTTCCAGTTGACTGATACTGACTCTGACTCTGGAAATCTCCAGGATTAAAACGAAGGATCCCCGGAATGTTAGTCACTCACATGCAGTGTTATGCCAGGACCTCATTAATCATTCAAATGACGTGTTTCTTTTCCGTCGCTGTACCTGATAGAGCGTTTGGTATCTACGGCCAGTTCCTACTGGAGAGCTGTTACTTACCAACCATCTGTGGGGGGTGGGGGGGGTCTCATCACTAAAAGTGCTTTTTATAGTAAGTAGAATGCAATAATACTAATTGAAAAAATACATTCTTCAAACACATCTGTAATTAAAAAGGCTTTAAAGCCGTGTCTGTAGAAATAAGGTGAATCTTAGGATCGATTACACACTTTAATCGTTTATATTTACATTTGCAGCATTTGGCACACGTCCTTATCTAGAGCGACTTACATTTATCTTTTTTATATAACTGAGCAACTGGCAGTTGAGGGCCTTGCTTAGGAACCCAACAGTTGCAGCCTGGGGTGGTGCTGGGAATCAAAGCCAGCCAATTCAATTTCAATTAGCCAGCCAACACTTTAAACACTACTGCTACTGCCACTTCTGCTGTTTATAGACAGAGTTGAGATTATGAATTCATTAATTCATCTATCCCAGTGCACATAAGGCAAGAGGCAGGGGTACACCCTGGACAGGTTACCTGTTCATTGCAGGGCCACACATAGACCACACAAACTCACACTCATGGACAATGGACAATTTAGAGTCACCTATCAACCCAATGCACATGTTTTTGGACTGTGGGCGGAAACCGGAGTAAAAACCGGAGAAAAAACCCACACAAGCGCATGGAGAACATGCAAACGCCGCACAGAAAGAGCCGGGAATCTAACCTACAACCTTTTTTTCTATAAGGTGAACGTGCTAACCACTACACCACCGGTTTGAGTTAAGTTGACTTAAAAAATAATAACTTGTTAATAAGAGTATGTTACAGAATGTTATGTTCTCCTTTTGCTTGCGTGATTTAAAAAAAAAATGTATGTTAGGTAGATTAGTGATTCTAAATTGCCCATAGGAGTGAGTGTGGCCCTGTAATGGACTGGCGAATTGTCCAGAGTTTACCCCTTTTACCTTATAGCTCTCAGAGAGCTGGAATAGGCTCCAGCAGACCCCTGTGAACTTAAATTAGAGAATAAGCAAATATAAAAGATGACTAATTCAGAGTGACTTACATTTTAGTTTTACAGTTGAGGTTACCGGCCTTGCTCAGGGGCCCAGCAGTTTCAACTTGGTGGTGCCGGGAATTGAACCCTGATCTTTCTTAACCATGAATTGTCTACTCCTTCTAATAGTAAAAGAGAAATGCCGGCCAACTGAATTCTGTGATTTTAAATTAACTGGAGTAGGAGCTAAAGTAGGATCAGTTAAACTGACTCTCGAAATAACATTTAGTTTTTTAATAAATCCACTTATGTAAATGTCACGAAGTAAATATTACAATATAATTATAAAATATATATTATAGGTCGGCGCAGTGGTGTAGTGGCTAGCATGTTCGCCTAACAGCAAAAAGGTTGTTGGTTCGGTTCCCGGGTCTTTCTGTGTGGAGTTTCTCCCCGCGCTTGTGTGGGTTTCCTCCGGGTACTCTGGTTTCTTCACACAGTCCAAAAACATGTGCATTAGGTTGATTTGTGACTTTAAATTGCCCATAGGAAGAAAATGTGAGTGTGTGTGGTTGTATATGTGTGTGTGGCCCTGCGATGGGCTGGCAACCTGTCCAGGGTGTACCCCTTTCCTTTCCTTTAGCCCTATGTGCGCTGGTATAGGCTCCAGCAGTCCGTGAGCCCTAGTTAGGAAATAAAAGATCTATATTTATATAAAAGATAAATGAATGAATAAATGAATAGAACTTGAGCTACAAAAGCATGTTTTCAATATCAGACTCATGGAACATTTTACACAGTAATTATACATATTATATATTCATTTATAAAGCACAAATTAATACAGCAGTAGTTAACCACTGTGCTGTACAAACGAAATTAAAAATATTAAAAAAAAAATTTTAATGAAAATTAAATACTAGGTACAAGAATTGTGATGAAAAAAAGACGAGATTGTAATTAGATTTAAAATCATCTACGAATAATCTCAAACGGGTGAAAAAGACTTGAGGACCCAGCCACTGCAAACGCATAATCACGTTTTAACAATCTCAGATATGACTGTCTGAGGACCGCCAATATGTGGAACTTTACCCTGCCAGACCACCAGAGGGCAACCGTTTGACTTCTTGAAAGACACCTCTTGTGTTTTTTTTTCTGCCATGTGATCCTGGCTTGTCTTGTGATTGGTTGTTCAGGCATTTCTAGTTAATAAGTTCTAATGTATTTTATTCTGTTTTAAATCCACAAGGGTTGTAGTCTGTTTTGGGGTTGATTTTTTCAATGTTACCCTTGAATAGGTAACAGATTTTTTACAGCATGGTAAATTTCTTTCTTCGCCAATCCCTTCTTGAAAGTTTGGGGTCCGAGCACAGGGTCAGCTATGATACAGCATCCCTGGAACAGGAACAGTGGCTGGCCAGCGGAGATAAATCCATGTCTTTCTGGTCTTCAGATAAACAACTCAACACCTTAATTATTTTAGCCACCACTGTTCAAATGGTAAATGTAAAAATCTTTATTAAACTTACTGGCAACCCAATAGAAAACATTAAAAGCAGTAATGTTCCTTCCTTAAGTAAAAAATCGGAAAAAGAAGAAGATCTATCTGTGCAGAGTTTGCATGTTCTCCCCTGCTTGTGTGATTTACTTAGGGTACTCCGGGTTTCCTCCCACAGTCCAAAAACAATGTACATTAGGTTGATTGGTGATTAAATTGCCTAAAGGAGTGTGTGAGTGCGTTTGGTTGTTTTTGTTGCCCTGTAATGAACTAGTGACCTGTTCAGGATGCACCCCTATGAGCGCTGGGATAGGCTCGAGCTGACCCAAATGACCCCAAGTTAGTGAATAAGCTGGTATAGAAGCTAAATGAATGAATAATTATGCAAAACTATCAAGACTATTATAATTTTACATTCGAACAAGGTTTCTAAACAGTCAGGAGCATTCCCACATCCACCATGCTACCATGCTACCATTCTGGGCCCGGAGTGGAGGGGTTAAGGGTGAGCCTGTAACGAAGTCACATGTTGAGTAGGTTTATAAGCCTCCTCAAAACTTTCCACCATGACAAGTGACTTTAGAAATGGCTTTAGCTCATAATACCCCCCTGTGTTTATAATGTGTCACCATGCTACCACTGCTGGGTCCCTGACCAAGGCCCCATAACCCTATAATGCTTAGTTAGATTTTAAAAATATACCTTTAGATCAAGACGTCTACCAAAAGCCAAAAATGTCAACATAATTGTTTAGGATTATTTCTGCATGCTTGGATGCTTTTATCCAGAGGATGTGAGCCAATTGTATGGCAGGTGGTAGAAATTCCGAACAATTAAACAAAAAGATCTGCCACACAAGCAGCACAAGAACAAATAAATTTATTATGTTTCCTTTATTTATATATCCTGCTATAGTAATTGACGAAATAAGGAAGTAGAAAATATCACATGACGTATTAGCCCCCAAAAAACTATACTCTGCATTAGATGGATCGTCTGTTACACAAAAATACCGCACATATTTTCGTTTCGCTGAGCTGATCAGATGGTTATGTAATAATGGAGACAGGCTGCTGTAACTTCCATTTCTGAATCAATGCATTATGCCGGCACACACTATTTCAAAAACAGCCTTTTTTCCTACTTCTAATTTAATACTTTGGACTCAATTTTAATCACAAGACAAAAAGAAGAAAGATTTTTATGTGTTTACTCAACAGGCAAGGTTTCGTATCACAATCCCCTTAAGAACCCCCCCTCTCCCACATATACATCATATTCCTGATTATGTCACATCATAATTCTTCCTGAAGGTACTAGATTAAACCTATTAAGCACAGAACGACGGTGCTTTTGAGAAAGCACAAAAAATGAGATTGTGCACAAGCAAAACCTCGGCCGGAATCACGACTTGCTATAAATACAAGACGCTCGTTGTCAGCTGCCAATTTTTTTGTCTTCAGCCATTTCTGTGATTTTCTGCTCATGAAATATACACAGTTCCAAGAGGGCTAATAAAAAAATTTAAAAAGATAAAGAAGGAAGTGAAATGAAGAAAGTTCATCCGTTTTTTTTCCCGCTCGGTCTCCATAAAGTGTAGGAGCAGGGTTAGGGAAGCCCGATGCGTCTCATAAAGCCCCACTCGCTGAGCTGCAGGTTTCCCTATATGTTCCAGAAATACACCCCGCTCGCCCACTCTCGTACCCGGATGCCTGTCCTTGCCTCTCTGGGTGGGAGGGGAAGGAGCCGAGAAGCTTATCCTGTTCGTGACTGCTCAAGGCTACATGTTTTTTCTCAAGCAGAAATACACACCCTGACCCATCAAATTCCTCAAAAGATTTTTGAAAGAAAACTTTGACTTCTCAACACCATAAAAGGATTCAAGTATCTGTGGTGTCGAGGGATTTTGGTGGTTTTGATCCCCCACAAACAGTTTGTTCTTTATTATCGTATTAACACTACAGTATCATGCTGAGGAGTGATCCAGCGACAATAATCCAGCAGTTAGACACATCCAAGTTCAGATAGCATTTGTGGTAAAGCTTATTTTAAAGTTAAAGTTAATTGTGGAAAGGGGACGGATAAGAAGGTTAAAGTGGGAAGTGGTAGTGCAGTGCTTAAGGTGATTTCCAGCACCACCAAGCTGGTACTGTTGGGCCCCTGAGCAAGGCTCCTAATCACCAATTGCTCAGTTGTATAAAATAGAATAATTTAAGTCGCTCTGCATAAGGATACCTACTGAATGCTGTAAATGTAAATACAAAAAGTCAGACTAAAGCTTGAAATAACTAAGGCAGGGGTATCCTGGAGGGCCGTTGCCCTTCAGAGATTAGCTCCAACCCTAATCAAACACGCTTGAACCAATTTATGAAAATCTGGCTAGGTTTACTTAAAACCTAGAGGTAGGCTTATTGTGGCAAGTTGGAGCCAAACTCTGCAGGACACCGACTGACCCTCCAGAAGTTTGGGCACCCCTGAACTAAAGCCCTCCTAGACAATATTGGGAATTAGAACAGATAGAAAAAGTTGATGACGAACCTGCTGGAAACCTGAGGTGCTTGAAGACGTCACGGCTTTAATCAGATTCTGGTTCTTGGAATTTTCTGACATTCAAAGAGAAAAAAAGGGAAAAAGAGTTGATACTGCATCTGTAATAAACTCACATGTTGATTTGCTTCAGAAGATGCTTAAGAACTTTAGAAGCTGCCCAGGAATTCCAACTGACTTTATTTGACTGTAGAAGGGAATTAGTTTATAATACACTCCCCCTGGTGTTTATTAAGAGTACGGCGATGCATAATAACACTCCGGTGTCGTTCAGATGACAATTGGCTACCTTAAGTCTGGTTTCCCGAAGAGATTTATCTCAAGGGGGTTACCACAATCATCCCCAGGTTTTATCATGAAATGACACATACCATGCATTTTAAATATAATAATAATCTTAAACTTTTTCAAGACAATGCCTATTTGTTTACAGCGCTATTCCAATAAATTTAAACCAATGCCTGGGAAACAGTAAAAATAATTGAGAATTAATAAACCTAATCTCAGTTAAACGGAATAAATAAAAAAGAGAGCTTAAAGGCAACCCTTGAATCTTAGCCCATCCTGGTGCTCGGTGCCACCTGGTGTTATCTAACCAGCACTTGATCTTTGCATAACTTTAATTCATACAGCAAATGATATGCTAATAATAGGTTGCGGCAGACATTTTAAGGATTCAGTAAAAAGATTTTATTACGATATACATCGGTCCACTGAATGAAGTCTGCGTTGAGCAGACGAACGTCCAGATGGCTAACACTTACACACTCTGTATTGTATGCATGATGTATGATTCTATAACAGGCGCATTTTTCATTGCATTATGCCAACTTGCGTATTTCTAACAAACTCCACTATGGTTTGATTAATAAATGTATTTAAAAAAAATCAGAATGCAAAAAACTTTTCTCGAGTAACCTTGCTGAGGCTCCTAATGTTAATTCTACAAACATTTTGCATGATGCCCAATTGCAAAGCAGACTTTATGACTGTTGGCGCTCGAAAAGGTAATTCAAACTCAAAGCTTTCAGTGAATTCAATACGCAGTGTGAAAAGAGATGAGTCTATTCAGACACGCAGATCGCCGCTTTTCTGAGGAGACCGACTAAGAATGTAGCGCCTCTCTCTTTGCTAGCAGGAGTAACTATGGTAACAGGCCCTCTGCAAGGCACTGCTTTCCACATGCTCTCCAGAAATAAAACTGTTGGGCTAAGAGTGAGCAGGTAAAGACAAAAGATCCTGGGCAAACCTATTTTTAGCCCAGGTTTTACATAATATCCACCTGGACAAGTGAGGCAGGGTGAGGCTCGCTGATAGCTACAGTGGCAGGAGGGCACTGACTCTCTGATAGAAAAGCAAAGCAAGGGCAGAAGGTGCTAGCTGATGGACAAGGAACCGATTTTGAAAGTCATGCTTGGTGAGATAGAGATCACGCAGATCCATCGAAACGCACTGGATAAAAAATCTAGGTTCTTCAAAGGTTCCTTGGAATTGAAAAAAAAAGATATGGAATAAAAAAGGGATAAAAAAGGAACCATTTTGTTGTAAGGTTCTATACATCCAGTATAGGTTTTACTAAACGTACTAACCAAAAGACAACACATTTAAACACTTTTTTTTTTGCTGTAGGTTTTTAAATGTTCTTTCCTATATTAAAGGTTTGATTGCCAGATCCTATCCCAGCGCACATAGGGCAAGAGGCAGAGGATACACCCTGGACAGGTTGCCAGTCCATCAAAGGGCCACACATAGACGAAGAGCCACAAACACACTCATATTCACTCCTATGCGCAGGGAGAACATGGAAACTCTGCATAGAAAGACCCCGTGCCGGGGATTCGACCCCAGGACCTTCTTGTTGTGAGGCGACCGTGCTAACCACTCGGCCGCTGAGCCGCCCGCAGAAGTATTTAATGTTGAAAAAGGAAACATATGGTTGCAGAGCTCTCTACAACTCTAATAGAAATCACTTGATTTGGTAGGGTTAGCTTGGTGGTGAAGGTGTTGACCTACTAACTGAAAGATTGTGGATTCAATTTCAAGCAACAAGTTACCATTGTTGTCCCCTTGGAAAGGCGCTCCAAGTTGCTCAGTTACATAAATGAGATATAAATAGTTATGTAAAAGTATGTCTGCCCTAATGCTGTAAATGTTTTTATTCTAGTTCTAAAAGTTAACTGATTTGCAAATTTTTAAACAATTGTTCGGACCCTGGATACAGCACCACCCTCACATTTAGTCCGGCCCTCTACACAGTGCCAGAGACATGTATGTTTTTTTCATATCCAATCTGTAGTTTATGATAAAAAGGTTGCCTTTCTAATAAAAACAGCACTTATTTATTTATTTGGCCATTTTGCCTTTATAAATAGGACAAAGAGAGAAGAAATGGGGAGAAGGTGGTGGGTGGGACCAGAAGGCACCCGAGCTGGAGGCCGGCATGCAAAAGTGGGTGCCAGCACCTTAATTTTCTACACCACGGTGGTGGCTCAAACCACCCTTGTTAGATAAGGTATTTTAAATATTTGTTAGATTAATCAGAAACATAACTATTTCATAATGATGTAGCAGTTTAATCCAATTGGTGATTATGGCTGTTTGTCTCATATGCCATCTATTATTATTCTTATTCATCTTTTAATAATATCTGTTAAAAGTGATTCTTATTTGATTTACAAGATCTCATTAAGAATTTTATTTCAATTTAATTAATTTAGGAATTTAATTACGTGCCACTAAGTTTGTTAAACCATTATCTATGAAATGAAGTGATGATGTGTGGAAGATATTTTTGGATGGTTGATGATTAAAAATGTCTACATCTTTGGTTAAAGCGTAAATCACTTGGAATCCACCTAACTTTCCCCTTTTTAGAGGAAGCCTCTCAACATAACAAAACATTGTTTTATTTTTCTACAAAGATCACCAGATTCTTTAAGATTCCCGGGTGGGAAACGAAACACTAATAGTGAGGTGGATGACTGATTTCTAGCTAGTATCAAATATGAATGTGTCGATTGGAAGCTCCCGTGGGACATCTGCTATCATTCCGAGGCAGCAGGAGACAGAGGCTGACTCGCGTCACCACACCAACCTATTACATCATCCCTACGCTGGTTGAGGTAAGAAGTGTTTACAAGCGAGAGAAAAACATTTGCAGGGCAAAAAAACAAACAGGCAGGCTATAGCCATGAGCCATGCTTTCCACTTTACACACTGACAGCCGTCAACTCTGGATGTGGGAGTATCGCTGAAGGCCTAAGAGTTAGCTGGCGAACACGTCAACATTGATATCACAGTGCTGGGAGTCATTGAGGCTACAGAGTAATTATAATACACTATTAACCATAAAAAAGGAGAAATTTCAGTTGTTAAACTTCATTAAAAGCTCTAGACATGAGGAAACAGCACCATCTAGCCAGTGTAGGTGGATGTGAGATCAAGTGCAGAAAGTGAGAGTGAATGTCAGTCAGGCAGTCAGCAATAGCACGTTTAAGAATAAAGCTAGAGACTAAACACCCATGATTCTTTGTGAGGGACATTTCCTTCTATTCTGTAATGGCAAAAAGCGGTGAGGTGCTTAAAGTCAAGTAATAAAGCTACTTTAAGATTTTAGAGAAAAGTAGCTTTAGATATCTTCTAAATAAAACATGTTTCTTGTGATTTTACTTAAGCGTTATCTAATTTGATTATTATTACACTTTAAGGTTACAGTGCTGTAATGTGCAGGGGTGCTGCTATGGGTTGGGGTGGTTGTTTCTGAGACATACTTTAGTGTCCTTATAGATCTGTTTCTTTAGTAGTAAAAGTTCTAGCAGTAATGATATAGTATTTCTATAGTGAAACGAGTGTGTCAGAGGGCCCAATCACTTTATTTAATTGAACCCAAAATTGCTAGTGGTGCCCTTACATTACGGGACAATATCAACACTGCGATGTAGCATGTCCAAATTTCAATCATAGGACCCAAAATCAAACTAAACAGACGGTCAAAAAGTTGTTTTTTTTTTAAACCCAATTTTATTTGTCCCATGAATTATACACGGTACAACATATAGAAAATTGCATATACCACCTTGAAGGGTGCAGTCAGAGCACAGGGTCGACTATGGTACAGCGCCCCTGAAGCAGGAAGGGTTAAGGGTCTTGCTCAAGAACCCAAGGACTCAGGTCTTCCTGGTTTTCCTTAGCAATGGTGGAGCTTAAACAGAAGTCTCCTAATAAATAACTCTACGCCATCTGAGCCGCCACTGTCCTGTAATCAGTTGACCGTCCTGTAGACAGGGTCATCCTGTATATGTGCACCTGTGTAGTAAATGCCTAGTCAGCTTTGCTCCTCCCTGCTCGTCTTCTAATAAAATTTGTTTTTAATACTTTAATCTTTGAGTAAGTGATGTATTAATTGACCTGTGGGTGGTTATGCACTCTTCCCTTTTGCATTGACTCATACAATTTTACCCTCAACTGATCAAATGAAAAAAAAAAGGGTCAATTCAGGCTCTTATCAATGCACAAATGAAGCTCCTCTGACTCATGTATTTACGCCTGCATGTTAGATCCCACTAATGCTGTATTGGATATTATCCCGCTGCTCACTGAGAACCAGTCTTTGGAGGTGGACAGCAAGTGCGCAATGTCTGCTTTACTCACACCCATCAGGTGCGCACTACATCAGCAACCCCAATTTGTAGCGTGCACTGATCAGGTTTCTGCACAAATGAGAGTCATGGAGCGAACATTAGTGGCACTCGTGATATTTCAAAGTTGCACGTTTAATTTCTTGAAAAGGTTAAACAGCATTCAGGATTTGGTAAGAAAAAAAAAAAAACATGCGTTGGTCTAAACGACTTGGGTGCACAAACCGCGGCATCTTTCTTAAAATCTGAAAATATATGTAGATAAAAATTTTAAGCAGAAAGGAAACTGAGCATTCCAGTTATTTTAGCCATTTAAATTGTGCAGCTGAGCTGCCAGAGAGGACGCCTATTTATAGTCGTGTAACCCTCCTGCAGCAACTCTCTGCCTCTGCATCTATTCAAACTAGAGGCATGAAAGAGATGGTGCCTTGACCCCTATGTAGTGCAGGCATGTGAATATCAAGGTTCTATGAAAGAAAAGAGATGCAGAAAGTTTAGAAACAGAGATGTTTTTTGGAGGGGAAAAACAGAAGCTGGATGAAGCTCTTTTTTCCTCAACAGCATTGTATTGAAATCTCATGAACTGCATAGACACCACCATGACTCTCCATGGAAACAATGTGCGGTACAGAAATTAGACAGCTGAAATTGGCCTGTGTGGAGGGACAATGTTAGGAACTTTGACAGGTTCTTTGATGTTAAAGGTTAAAACCTTTAAAAGAATATTTGACTTCTCCGTCCCCCAAGGCTCAAAATTGGGCTATATAATCTATACAATCTGCACAATCCGTACACCTGAAAATGCAACAACGCCATAAGAGACGCAGTCAAGCCAACAGGTGGCAATATAATCCTGAATGTAAAGTTGTGCTAGCCAAACAAAAGCCTTGAAAATAGTTTGTGAAACTGTCATACGCAATGACCTGCGTAGTACTGAATTATGACTATGTTATTAGCCCTGTTTGTACAGTCATTAGTAGCATTTTGGCTATGTCCGCCACTGCACAAGTGCATAATATGACGTCAAACAAATAAAAAGATGGCACGGGCAAGCTTTTACTACATTTGCTGGTAAATAAAATGTTTGTCTGAACAGGGTCTTATATCAAGCTGGATTTTGTTCCTCATCATAATTTCTTAATTACAAACAAGTTAGAAAAAAAGCACCTTTTCACATTAAAGAAATGGAGTAGTTGTCTGGACTCTTTAGATGAGAGGAGTGGTAGCCAAATGGGTAAGGTGCTGGATTTGTCCTATAATAGTTGATCAGATGGCTTTAAGATCCTTAAGATACCAAGTTGCCATTTCTGGGCTTTTGAACTAAGCCCGTTTGTGCTCAGGTGTGGTAACTGGATCAGTACAGGGGGCTCTAAAAAAAAACATCACCTAATGTTTTAAATATATAAGAATAAGACTGTAAAAACTGAACTGTTTGATCCACACGCTTTTTTTGTTGAAGATATCCTGTTACCAAAACCACACAAAGCTGGAATTGAAACAAACTTAACTATAATTCTTCTTAACTTTAAATCTCTTTAAAGCTTTTTTTCTAAGTACTTATAAGTAATACAGTTTTAAATCACAACACAAGATTATTCTGTTTTCATTCTATTATTTTAGGCTCGAAATAATTGGAATAATTCTTCAGTTTGTGTGGAAACAGTTACAGCACATTTACAGAAGAACTCACAGGGAGCCAGAAAGGTACTTATCTTTTAAACACAACTAAATACCAGAATAAAGTGTCTGTTGTTCTTTATAAATCTTTCCATTTACTTGTTTGTAGAAAGCATGACAAAAATAGTTGTTATAAAAAGTCTATTTGTGATGTCCATTTTTGTCCAGTTTCTTCTTCTAACAAGCAGGTAAACATTGTTTTGTTAACACAAAAAAAAATACCGAGATATTTAAATACCTACAACCTTAGTTCTTAGTACTCCTCAGCCATGATGAGAACGATTAGGGCTGACCAGCCTGTGAAAGGGTGGCTCCCCTGCCCCCGACCTATGCTGTCACTGTACTGTTCCCAGATATATCCACTTTCTTCGTACTGCTTATACACGTTGTTGATGACATTAGCCCTGAGCTCTTGATAAAGCTTAGAAGCCTTATCTTTATACGGACCTTCTATACTGCTGTAATAATGCAGTGCTCTAAGCGCTAGGTAGTTGACGTTGATCCATATAGCTCCACGCCAGTAGGGGGCATCGTGCGCCGTGTTGCGTTTCATATACATCGGATCTGAACGGGAAAGTGAACGCAAGCCGTAGGGGGTCCACAAACGAGCAGGATCCCGTATGTCTTTTAATATGCACTCTAACTTTTGAGAGTCAGGTGTTAGGATGTGAAGCAAGAATGGGAACAGGCTAACATAGCCAAGTGCGTTTACATACTGAAGCTTGGGCGCTTTGCGTACAACTCGCACAAGGCGTTTTGTTGGTAATTGGTACTGCCTTTGTTCGGGTGGCACAAAAACCTTTTCGGGCTGCAATGACACTGCCTGAGTGTGGTTACCATAGTCGCAGAAGGCAGAAAGCTGCTCAGACCAGTGCAACTCACTCAGAAGGCTGTTACTGCTAAGAGTTTTGTAGGTGCTCTCGTATTCCTGATGTTGTTCCCCAAGCAGCTGGGCCAGGCTTGACATGGTCCGTGAGGCAAGCACCATCCAACAGTGTAAATCCACATGTCTTTCGTCTACAGAAGGATGCGATGCCCGGGGGTAGTCATCCAGCCCGGAAGTCAAGGTCTTAGGGTTGAGAAACTGGTTGGTGTCCCTGTCCCTGCCACGCCATCGATATGAGTTGGGCAAGAGCCCTGCTTGAGTCTTGTTATACCACTCAAACCATGTCTGCAGTCTAGGGAACGATCGTCCCAAGAATGGTAGAATACCCTGCAATTGTGGTGAATCTGGATGTGCACCAAACCGGTCCAGAAGCTCCTCCAGGACTAGAAAAAACGTGGGTGGGTTTGCGTTTTCAGTGTGCTGGACTACGAACTCTGAAGGTACTTTACTGAGTGCCTCATCACCCAAGATCTGTTCACGTGGGATCCAGCCTTCCACATTCATTAAATCTAACCAGTGAGCAACAGCATCACGCGTCACATGAAGGTCCCACTTGCTGATGAGGAGCTGGTGGAAGCCTTCGTCCCACAGAAAGCCCCTTGGGAAAAATGAGCGAGAGGGCACTGCGGTAAACAAGGACGCCTCTGGGTAATAAATGGGATGTTCATGATAATTTGACTGCACTAAGGACTGCCCAAAGAAGTAACCCATACCACCGAGCATGTTGCTTAAAGCGGCTTTGCCAAAACCAATCTGAGCTGGAGTAAAGCCTTTGTCCTCAAGTCGGAATTTGTTTTCAAACCTCTCATTGTAAGACACTACCAGCTTTGTGAGCTCCTTAGTAAGTACTGTGCCTTTCAGCTGGTTGGGCCGGTCCTGGAAACTTCCAGACTCAAACAAAACCTCGATCTGGAAAGGGACCTGGACGGTAACCTGGTGCACCACAAAGTCACTCAGGATCTGGTTATCTTTCTGTGGGGGCGTGTAGCTATCTACAGCAAAGTAAGGCCTCCTCTCAGCAGTCGATGAACTGAAAACAAATCTGTGACTCAGGCTGTTCTTCACTATGTTTGTTAATTGGTCCAGAGTTGGGCTTAATGTCTTTAAGTAATTATAGCTGTGGAGAAGAGAAGTAACAGATTTTAACAAAACAAATGATGACTTATGTTAGAAGTTCTCCTGCATTTACATTTTTTTGCAAGCATATTGTATAACAGGTGAGTGACTTTTTTGTAAACTTGATCTTTTCCTTGAAATACCTGGCGTATTTATTGGGCGATGCCTCTCCACTGGTAGGCTTTCCAAAAGTAATTTTAAAATCTCCAAGTTCCTGGGAATTCCCTGTGACGTGGCTCAGTCGTGTCCTATCTTCAACGTGAGTGTGTAGGGAACCCTGGGTATCTGCAGCCACGTAGAACATCAGGGAGACTACCGAAGCATGGGAAGCAAAGCCCTGGGGAAAGCCATAATAATGCTATGAGTAAAAGGGTGTATGGAAAAAGATGAACTTAAAAAGACAGTTCCATTTTCACAGAACTTCCATTAGAACCGATTTTGTCTCTTATTTTAACTTGAACACTAGAAATTGATTCCTACATTTGAAAATTAAAATAAAAACCTTCCTATGGCAATACTTACATTTTGTTTGCCGACGATTCGCCATGTCCAGTCGCCACCGTGGTCTCCTCCCACTCTTTTTACGAAGGTTGTGGTTAGGGTAAAATCGGTGTCTTGGATCTGCTGCATGCCGAAGTTGATGCCATCATGCATTAGCCAGCCGTAGGAACGCAAACCATCCCCCTGCTCGCATGTGTGCCTCAGGTTGATGCCTCTGGGAGAAAACTGGCTCATCCACATCAAGCCTATACACATAGACTGATATTAGCTTGAAGCTGGAACCCGGAGTCTGACCAATGGTTTGTTCGAGTTTGTACTTTTAATCTTTTAACTTAGTAACCCAAAAACCTCAGGGATGACCTGTAAATTCAGACGTACCAGTCACGACAGACTTTGGACTTCTTGTTTTCATGCCAAAATAAACCTGTGGGCGATATGAGCCCCAGAACCTCTCGGGAGCCACTGCGGCCGTGGTGCTGTTGGCATCTAAGACCCGAGGTGATGGATGTAGCGTCACAGCTCTCCTGGCTAAGGCAGAGCGCATGTACAAAGCATAGAAGAACCATACCAGGCTGAAAATACACATCCCAATAGAGATGTTAATCAAGATCTTACTGATGTCTGCCTTTTTTTTCTTTTTTTCCTTCTGGACCAAAATAGGTTTTTTTTCTTTCTGAGAGCGAGACTCTCCATCAGTGTCCAAGTTCCTCTTCCTCGGCTTCCCCATAGTTAACCTGGCTGAGATAAAGTTTTGCAGTTCTGGTTTAGAGTAGGGCAGGAACTATTAGATTTAATTTCTATTCAAAATGATGCACATTATTATGTGCTTATGCAAAAGATGGCTTCAGTAACCAAATATTTAAATGTAAATTGACTGTAAATGTAAAATGTGGGCAAAACTACACACAAATAATGATAGTAAACTTAGAAAAGTGTTTGCTCAGATTTCAAAATATAAATATTCATTCATCTGTGAGGGCTAGACTAACCTGTTAGGGCAGGACAGGTTCTAATCTACTTCCACACTGCTCCTTTTTTTGCATAGCAAAGAGTCTCAGATCAGTAATAGAAGCAGATTTGTGTGTATGTGTGTGTGTGTGTGTTGGGGGTAAGAGAAATGAAATATAATATAAAATATAGTTTAAAGCATCATTACATTATCATAAACGTGCACAATTATTCATTCTCTCTCAGCGTTCCTGGCTCTGTCCTAGGACCTTCCAGAATCATACCAATGCTGCCTTGATGAATGCTGCTGTGGATGACGTGTTCTGGTGTGTGTTTTGACCTTCTGGTAATTTTAGTTTATTTCTGAACGAAAGGAACCGGTCTATTTTGCGTAACTAATTTATCCTCAGTTGTCCCATGGCACAAATAATCAATATTTTTGTTAATACATTTTATTTTCCTTCTGGGGAGGGTTTTTAAAAATGCAGGTTTGTGGATCTTTTCCTAGTTATTCGTGGATTTCTGATCTCATTTATATGGAATTATACATCAATTTTAACCCCATATTTACACCAGTTCTGTATTCAGCATGACCGACCGTAAACTCACAATTCATTCATTCATCTTCTTTACGCGCTCATTCCCAAATCCGCGGTCACTGGGGTCTGCTGGAGCCTATAGGGTGCACATAGGGCGGAAGGTAGGGGGTACACCCTGGACAGGTCGCCAATCCATTGCAGGGCCACGAACA
>JAOTQW010000026.1:437377-449881 GCA_026260075.1 Sisor rabdophorus
ATGGAACACTTTTATACCTTATGCTAATATAGTCACACAGGGCGACTCAGGGGGGCAGCAGTAGCAGTTGATTGGTTCTATGACTTGATCTTCAAATCAGCTATCTGACACCTCAACTGTAGAGCTACTGTATTAATTTCCTTATCCTGACAAGGCAAAATGAGGGCAATGGTGGTTTAAAAAGGTTTAGGCACTGAGTTTTTGATTGGAAGAGAAGGAAGACCTTGATCATAGGCAGCGATTCAAAAGAGCTGTTTAAAAGGAACAACAGGAGGGCAGTGGTGGCTCAAATGGGTAAGGTGCTGAGTTGTTGGTTGGAAGTTGCTTAACCCTTCTTGCTTTAGGTGCACTGTATCATAGCTGACTATACGCTCTAATCCCAACCTTCCAAGGCAGAATATGCAAGAAAACTCTCCCTTACCCTATGGGTGGCGAGTTGCTTGATACTGTAAATGGAATCAAGGGCATGACCAAATCCTGGAGAAATAGTCGGTTAAAAACCTGAGGAACTGAACTAAGTAACATATTTTCTAGTAATAAATAATTAATTGTTTTGAAAATTTGGCAACAAAAATAGGGTGAAACCTTTATTCTAGCAGTAACTTGCACTTCTTTATTTTCTTCAAATATTACACCAATCCTTGATCTTTTCCCAGATCACAGTGGGTACTGCAGGGCTCATTTCAGAGACAGGCTCAATCGAGTCAGCTTGTCTTTGCTCTGTTGAAATACGCCAGGACAGATTTGACCTTTCTACATTTTCTATAGAAACATATACTGTGTCAGGCTACATCATCACAGATTAGCTTTGCCTTTGCCTCTTCTTCACACTTTGATGTCAATGTACATGTAGTGAACTTTAGGCCAAAGCCTTGCTATGTGCTTTCAATCTTTCTTAAATGATAGACTTAGCAATAATGAATGTAATGTGAAATTAAATAAGTCTAGCACATCTTCCAATAGCTAGTTAAACAGACACACTATCTTTACAGGAGAACTGGATAGTGATGTAGGTCATGTGGTAAAGAGAAAGCCTGAGGCAAAAGCGGAAAGGCAAAGACTACATAGTAATTAAAGCAAGAACCTGTCTCTATCCTGGTGAAATTGGATTTGTTGATTACAGTTTTCCCATGTAGAAGAAGAAAGAGAGAGAGAGAGAGATCGATCAATGTCTAAACCCCTGGTACCAAAAGTGAGTACACCCCTAAGAGGAAATGTCCATCTAGCCCTGTTCCTTTACTGTTGTAATGAAACTTGTTAGTGTCAGGTGTAAATGGTGTCAGGTGTGAATGGAGCGTGGGTGTGTTAAATTTGGTGTTATGGCTCTCACTCTTTCTTACTGGTCAATGGAAGTTCAACATGGCACATCATGGCAAATAACTCTCTGAGGATCGGAAAAAAGAATTGTTGTTCTATATAAAGATGACCTAGGTTACAAGAAGATTGCCCAGACTCTAAAACTGAGCTACAGTATGATGGCCAAGACCATACAGCAATTTAACAGGTTATACTCAGAACAGGCCTCGCCATGGTCGACCAAAGAAGTTGAGTGCATGTGCTCTGTGTCGTATCCAGTGGTTGTCTTTGAAAAAAAGTGTATAAGTGCTGCCAGCATTGCTGCAGAGCTGAAGGGGTAGGGGTTAAGTCTGTCAGTACTCAGACCATACGTCGCACACTGCATCAAATTGTCTGCATCGCTGTCATCCCAGAATGAAGCCTATAATAAAGACAGCAAGTTTTCTGAAGACAACCATGTCCTGTGGTCTGATAAGACAAAGATGAACTTGTTTGTTTTAGGTGCTGTCAGGTGTGTATGGCCAGGTAAGGAGTACAAAGACAAGTGTGTCTTGCCAACAGTCAAGCATGTTGGTGGGAGTGTAATGGTCCAGGGCTGCATAAGTGCTGCTGGCACTGGCGAGCTATACTTCAGTGAGGGAACCATGAATGCCAACATGTACTGTGACATACTGAAGCAGAGCATGATTCCCTTCCTTCAGAGACTGGGCCGCAGGGCAATATTCCAACATGATACTGACCCCAAACACACCTCCAAGACAACCGCTACCCTGTTTCAGAAGCTAAGGGGAAAAGGTGATGGACTGGCCAAGCATGTATTCAGACCTAAACCCTATCGAGCATCTGTTCTTCATCATAGAGGAGTGGAAGAGGATTCCATTGCTAACTTGTAAAGCTTTGTTGAACTCCATGTCCAAGAGAGTTAAGGCAGTGCTGCAAAATAATGGTAGCCATACAAAATATTGACATTTTGGACCAAAATCGGATATTTCCTCTTAGGGGTATACTTACTTTTGTTGGCAGCGGTTTAGACATTAATGGCTGTGTTGAGTTTTTTGATGGGAAATTGACACTGTTACGCAAGTAATATAATAAATGGGGAATCGGTGGCCTAGTGGTTAAGGTGTGGGACGGTTACTAGAAAGACCAGGGTTTGATTCCCAGCACCACCAGCAACCACTGTGGGCTCCTGAGCAAGGCCCTTAGCCCCAATTTCTCAGTTTTAAGTCACTCTGGATAAGGGCGTCTGCCAAATGTGATAAATGTAAATATTTACAAGAAATGCAAGGGGTGTACAGACTTCAGTAACATACTGTATATGAGGCGGCACGAAGTGACGAAGTGGTTAGCATCACAGCAAGAAGGTTCTAGGTTCTGGCCACGTCTAAGTGGGTTTACTCTGGGTTCTCTGGTTTCCTCCCATAGTCCAACATCATGTACATTAGGTTGATTGATGACTCTTAATTGAGTGTCTGTTGTTGTTCGTCTATGTGTGGCCCTGCAATGGACTGGCAACCTGTCCAGCTTGTATTTCTGCCCTTTGCCCTATGTGTGCTGGAATGGCTTCTGCAGACTCCTGTGAAACCTTTGAAGCAAGACCAAAAATCTGTATGGTAACAGAACATCTTTAGGGTTTCTATGCACACGTGTGAGTTAAAGTTGAGCATCGGTATGAATAAAGTATGTCTGGACTTCAGATGTTAGAGTATTTGATTCATACCTTCAGTGTGTTACTCGTTTGTGTGTGTTCCTTTTTAAATTTTGCCCAGTTTATTTAGATGACTTAAAGGTTAATCTTGTTTACAGCATTTGTTCCTTCACAGCGTTTTAAAGGCACCCTTGTCCAGAGTGGCTTACATTTATTTTACTTACATTTACCGAGTCCCTTGGAGCACAGGGTGAAGGATGAGCCCGTTTCCAAACTTTTACACATCCACACACCCAAGACAAATGAAAAGGGGCAATTGGTTGCACGGTGGTTAGAGTTCAGTAATGAGTTCATGTCCCAGGTCCACAATGCTGAAACCGTTGGGCCCCTAAGCACCATCTCTAACCTACTTTTGCTCAGTAGTTAGGTGAATAACTTAATAAGTGGATGCAAATCGTTATAGACGAGGATGTGTATTGCTATAAAGGGGATTAGTCTATTAAGGCATTTCAATGGACTAAGGAAGTAAACCATTGTCTTGATTGATTTCCATTAACCATATTTGACTTACTGTAGCTCAGTCCCCTGGAATAGACTTTTTACATTTTTGTGTGCGAGCATTAAAAAACATCTTTTGGACAGACATCTGTGCTTATATCAGTGTAGATTAACATAGGTGTGAAAAATAATGGGCAAAAAATAGAGATAAAGCCACTGTCTGTATAACAAAAATGACAAGGGGTAGCTTGTGCATCAGGTTGCCAAATGCCTTTTATTGCATTGCATTGCTGAATTCACAGTATCAGGCTCTCGGAAGCTCAGGTTCAACATTTGAGGCAGTATATGAAACAGTATATGCATTTTGGGTTGGAAAATGCAACTTATTGAAGTTAAGGTTCAAAATAAAGTGGTAGCCAATAATAGCCCAGTGTACCCAATAGTGAGGTATTAGACAAAAGTTATTTGACATCTGATTGGATTGTTTGGTTTCAATTCCCAGTACCACCAAGCTGCCACCATTTGCATAATTTGCAATACCCTTAACCCTTAATTTGTCAGTTGAATAAATAAATTATACTCTGCATTACCAAGTAATGCTTGTGGTATACCAGTCCAGGGTTCTGCTAATCATATTAAGTGTAACTTTCTTCCTGTACGGTTTGCACAGTTGATTTTGCAGACAGATTAAAATTCAAATATAACTTTATCCACCTGTGTTTACTGTATATTTAGCACATTACATTTCACTCTGAGAATTGGGTACAAATCCTCCTGCTGACTAAGCCAACAAGCGATCCAAATGCCATCCACACCCAAAGAAGCTTTTGTGCAAAGCTTGACTGTTCAACAAAACCACCTTTCATTCTGTTCTACATTTGTATTGTCCTGCAGAGTTTGGAAAAGCTTCCAGCACTCCTTGAGATTCTCTAGTTTAGATCGATGAGTCATGTGCAATGGTGCCGCTGGGGCTACTGCATGCAACTAGCCAGCCATAGAAAAGCCTACAGACTGTTTGAAGGTCTGACAGAATGTCTCAGTAGGAGATCTGAGATAGCTTTCTATCAGCATTGTTCATGCAGGCATGAGTCATTACCATTTGAACAATTTTCCTATAGTCCTGCCTCAAGTTTTTATTTGACATAGCTATTGTGTTAGTGTATCCATTATACTGAAGTAGACCGTTAAGAACTTTTCAGAAAGTTTCTAAAAAAATTTTATTTATAGGTATCAGGATACATTTTATCCTCTAGCTATAGCCTTCCATTTCAATCTCAACCCCTAGGAGAGATCTGGGTCATACCTGGAGTGTGCTCAGCTGTGTGTTCTTATTATATCTTGGGCTTGCATCACACATGTTTCAGCAATATGCCCTTGTTAGACTGAATAGTGTCCACCTCACCTAACAATGTGTTGCCTTCAAGGTAACAAACACGCTCCAAGGTGCTGCTCTGGGATAAAAGGATTTAGCTTTTATTTACACTGGTGGCTGCATTAAGGTAGTGTGTGTGTTTATGGGCACAAAGTGATTTGAGAACGAGTATTTGATCTGTAGAACAGTGACAAATAATATGTTGTATATAGTTTAAATTTAGTTTGAATGACATATAGAGGCCTACTCGATATTGACAGGTGACACAACCTGTCAATACAATTAGACGTATACTTCATATTTATCAATTTTTATTTTAATTTTAATGTTGGAGCCATCATGCTTCAACACCAGGCTTGCTAAAGTGAGATGTATTAAAATAGTGCAGCAAGGTGTATTTTATGGCTGTAGAAGTAAGACATATTGCAGACCTTGCAAAGTGCACAAAAAGAGATCTAGCAACAAAAGAAGAGCATGTTGTGTAGATTTATAGAGTGGTGCAGATTACATTTAAGATGTAGACTTTATAGAAACAAATGAACCAAACCAAAAAAAGGAATAAACAGATCTTTCAAATTTATTTTCAAGACAGTGAGAAAGTAAATAAAAATAGAGCAAGAAATCTGTAATAAAAGCTATCAATCTCTCTGGAATAAGCATATTGTCTATGTCCTTCGAGTCACCTGCATGTCTGTATACGCCGTTGTTGATTTTTTTATCAACTTCTTTTCAGTTTTTTCCGTGGAAAACATTTTATGCTCAGCCAGGACTTTTTGCATATAGTGTGAGCGGTTCACCCACAATCAGACTGTTTATTATGAGCACATACATTCTGAAACTGCAGGTGATATACCTGTACAATTATGTAAATTATGTTGCTGGTCTGGCTTTAGCAGGAACATTTTTTTTGTGTTGACTGTGGTTTCTCTTTGTTTTCCAAGGTGGTTTACAAAAACAATGATGTCCGTCTGGAGCTGTCCAAGCTGGCTTTGCAGGGCGACCACAAGATGAAGATCCATGGCATGGTGGCGTTCAAATGTGAAAACGTAGCCACTCTTGATCCAATCACCTTTGAAACACCTGAAGCTTTTATAACCTTACATAAGTGGAATGCTAAAAAGACTGGCTCCATATCTTTTGACTTTCGCACTACGGAGCCAAATGGGCTCCTTTTGTTCAGCCATGGGAGGCCTAAACAACAGCCCAAGACATCAAAGAGCCCCGTGACTTTGAAGGTGGACTTCTTTGCCATTGAGATGCTGGATGGTCATCTGTACCTGCTGCTGGACATGGGTTCGGGCACCACTAAAACAAGAGCGGTCAACAAAAAGGTGAATGATGGGGAGTGGTACCACGTTGACTTTCAGAGGGATGGAAGATCAGGTAGGATATTTTTTTTTTATTTAGCTGGTTTGACTTATTGTAACATTTTACTGCTTGTACTCATTTATATTAATGCAACTACAAAAAAAAGTTTACTTAGAATGTAATGAATTAATAAAAAATAGCATATTAAAAGTTTGCTGTGGTACAATTCAACACCTTCAGACATGCTGTTATAATTATTTACAGTTGGTTGAAGTAACTGCATCATCACACCATTACACTGTTGATTATTTTCCAATATCAGCAAGATGGAAATTCATTTCCAGCCAAAGGATTTCCAAAAGTGCCTCATCTTTTAAAATATTTTTCATTTGTATGTTCTCTTCCAAAAAAGAGCTTTTTTTCTCTCTTTTTTTCACAACCTATAATGTTAGTAATCTGTTAATAATCCCAGATTATCAGAGTGATTTTAGTCCTATCTTTTTGTGCTCCCAGAAAAAAAAATATAGAGCATCTGTATAATGTGGAGCACAAAAAAAAGCCAGCACTGCTTTCAGCCATCAGCCTAACCATCCGAATCACAGGCAGGTTTTTGTAAAGCTCTTTTCAGTCTCCTGGGTTTAAAGTTCATGTGTCCCTCGAAACGTTCGCTTCTTTAATGACCTTGAGCTAGTCACATGCATTCGTTTTTTTTCTCCATGCTTTTAAAGTCCTTCTTGTTTTCGAGTTTGGGCTCGTCAGTGTGAAAGAGTGTGCTGAGCTCTATAGGTGTCACGGCTCAGCTCGGTTCTCCCACAGAGCTCCTTCCCTGCCTTGGCTTTTCGGCATCGAGCTTCGTGTCAATTTGCTTATCTAAGCAACAATTTGTTAGCATACGTTTATAGCCAAGGCCTTGCAATGTCACACAGCAAATTAGATTCCCCCCCTCACCAACCGGGTTGTGTTTTCCACTCTAGCTCGAGAGCGGGAAATCACATTAGTCGTTTCATTACTCCCAGGAAGCCACATGGTGAGAGATGACCTAAGTGTCTGATGCTACGCTCATAGTAATTTCCTCACTTCTACCTCTCTTCTAGACGTCATTGTTTTATAAGGCTAATGAGTCCAAGCTCTCAGTTTGTGAAAGGTGAAAAAGGACAGATTTAATAGTAAGCTTAACGGCTACTTTCGCACATAAGCATCAGATCAAAATCTGATACTGTTGTTTCAATTTTATATTTTATACTTAATTAACTACTTTAAGGGCGGGGGTTGGCGTAGTGGTTAGTACGATCGCCACACAACAAGATGGTCCTGGGTTCTATTTCCGGGCGCGGGGTCTTTCTGTGCAGAGTTTGCATATTCTTCCTGCACTTGCGTAGGTTTCCTCCCAGTACTCCGGGTGTACCCCTGCCTCTCTTCCTATGTGTGCTGGGATAGGCTCCAACAGACGCCTGTGACCCGAGTTAGCAAATAAGCAGGTATAGAAGACGAATAAATGAATTACTTTGAAATTGAAATTTAACATTTACTACTGTTTTGCTCAGTACATATTATATCTATACATATAGTCATATCCACCTGACATTAAATAATAAACCACATAAAAACACATCATTTGTACTCCTGTACCTTAGGTTAGATTGGTGATTTCAAATTAAACATCGGAGTAAATATGAGTGTGTGTGGTTGTTAGTCCCTGCGATAGACTGGCGACCTGTCCAAGGTGTACCCCTGCCTTTTGCCCTATGTGCACTGGGATAGGCTCCAGCAGACCCCTGTGACCCCCAAGTTAGGAAATACGTGGGTATAGAAGATGAAAGAATGAATTAATTTTAATTCTTAAAGTAAAAATTAATAAGGTTTTATTGTACTCATAAAAGTACTAAATGGCGGTTTATTCATGTTTCACACAGCCTGTAAGCGTCACCCACGAAAATACTTCAGCATAATCCTTATCCAAACACTCACAGGATGAGATCGCAGTTGTCACACCCTCTGGAGTATAATACCACCCCCGACATTCTGTAAACCCAACTATCCTTGTAATCCCAGTCCAAACCCTAACAGCTAGCAAATCCATTCCAAACACATGCTGAAGCCTGAGCATGTCCTCCATGACCTAACCCAGTACCCCCCCAATGCTCAGCAAAGCCTTATTAAAGATTAATAGATTCTATTGAGCGTCAAGCTTTAATAAATTCTATTTCAGTGGCCGTGCACGTATCCCGCGATAAAAGGCGAGTGCTGTGCTTTCGCATCGGCATCGCTGATCCCTTCACACTCCAAATCTATTTTTTTCCACCTCCTCGTTTTCCCAATCCCCCTATCTCGTTCCACATCTCGTCCATTTTGTTCGGCTTCTATTCCTCCAGCCTGCTTCTCTCTCAAACTCACTCTCTCGGCCTTGAGTTGCTATGGATACGAGAGCTGATTTTCTCAGAGGACCGAGCCTGTTACCGTGCCGACTGAGATGCAGAATAATGCAATCGCCTGGTTTTGTTTTTTTTTTCCTCCTCGCCTCAAATCCGTGACCCAGGTGTATGCTTCGCCCACGCTCGAACTTGCCTGCTCAGTAGATGTTCTGATGGGATACAGCCGGCATGGTGGACTATGTCGACAAATGATTGTCAGCGGTAATCTATAAACAATGCTATAAGCAGGTGTAAGCAGAGGCACTGGGCCCCGTGGTTATAGTTTCCACCTTTTATAATGCACTGAAGCTTCTGACGGCATGAACTCACACGTAGCAAAGGCAATTCGTCATGTTCATCCCTCGTCGTTCCCCGGAATGTTATGAATAGTTTCATTTATCATACTTTATCAAATCAGAGATGTCATGAGCGCTTGGAAAGAACCTGTATAATTTACTCATTAGAATCCCACAGGAAAGAAAGCAGCAAAAATTCTGAATATTGAAGCAAAAGTGTCAAGTCCAGGAATGTGTAGGCAACGGGGATCAAAAAAGCACGAGGGGATTTTTTAAAAAGAAGCTTTTTTTTCTAAGACCACAATATTTAACAAACTATAAAAATGCCATTTGACAAGAAATTAGGTATATAAATATTCTTTACTTTTATTTCTAGAGTACATTTCAATACAACGAAGGTTGCCAAGTGCTTTTAAACTGAGCAGCGCAGTGGTGTAATGGTTAGTATGGTCGCCTCACAGCAAGGAGGTCGTGGGTTCGATTCCTGGGTCTTTCTGTATGGAGCTTGAACTGGCAATCGGCCCAGGGTGTACCCCTGCCTCACAATCTATGTGTGCTGGGATAGGCTCCAGCAGACCCCATGACCCCAAGCTAGAGAATAAGCGGGTTAGAAGATGAATGAATGAACGATTTAAAACTGAGCGGCGAAGTGCTTAGCACAATTGCCCCACAGCAAGAAGTTGACCTGTCCGTGGTGTACCTCGGCTTCTTGCCCTATGTGCGCTGGGATAGGCTCCAGCAGACCCAGAGACTCCGAATTAGGGAATAAGCAGGTGTAGAAGACAAATGAATGAATTAAACCTAAAAATTGCCAAGCAGATCTTTTAAATATAACACTTCTAATAAACTTTTCTTTACAGCTTTGGAGGCCTATGTTATCCAGAGTGATTATATTTATTATATTTTATACAACTGAGTAATTAGGAGTTTAGGGCCTTGCTCAGGGGCCCAACAGTGGCCACTTGATAGTGCTGGTAATCAAACCTTGATCTTCCAGTTATTAGTCCAACACCTTAACCACTAAACCATTTCTTTCCACTGAAATGTATATTGTTCCTTGATGGTGCAAAAGGGTGGGCAGAATATCCAAAAACGAACTAAAACACAACTGTTTATAAATTGATGACGTGAGTAAAATTGAAAGTATTAATATTAAAGTAACTTAAGTTAAAGAGTAGGAAATATAAAAATAAGGAAATTTTTTCAGTTGTTATTAACTTTTAAAAAATTATAAATTCATTCATTTTTTATACATGTTTATTCCCAAACTCAGGGTCACAGGGGTCTGCTGGAGCCTAACCCAGCACACTTTGGGCGAGAGGCAGAGGCTACACCCTGGACAGATCGCCAGTCCATCACAGGCCACATACAGAAAACCACACACTCACTTTTACTCCTATGGGCAATCAACTTAATGTACATGTTTTTGGACTGTAAAAATAACCCAAGAGCTGGAGGAACATGCAAGAGAAAGACCCTGTGCCCGGAATTCAAACCCAGGACATCTCGATCCTCTTGTTGAAAGGCGACCGTGCTAACCTCTAAGCCACAGTGCCACCCAGGAAAAATCTACACCTACATAAAATCCACATGAAAAAGAGTAAAACCTGACCCTAACCCTAGACTCCAACTAAGCAAATGAGTATTAAGGGCTATGCTCAAGGGGCCACTTGATCACAACTTTGGGACAATTGGTACAACTTCTTTCTCGCTTACCCCTTCCTAGCTTTTATGATGTAGGACTAACTGGTATCCTCTCCAAAATGGCCACCCAGCAGGAAAGCTTTGAGCTTTATTTCAGCATATGCTAATAGTATCCAGGTCTCGGCTTATTGTGTGCCAACCTTGAGCTATTCCTTTTGGGATCTTTTTTCTTTTGATTAATAATGCATTAGATAAAAGTAACATTTAAACAGTTGTCCCAGGGGTGTGTGAGTGTGTGTGCTATTTTTTCTTATCTTTATGTCACAGGGATCATGAAGCCCCTCTGTATTTTCTTACCTCTGGGGTCAAGGCAGGTAGGGGAAGTGTGGAAATAATTTAACGAAGAACACTAATAGTTAATTATAATATTTATTATAATAAATAGTACTAGTGTTAGCAGTATCTTTCAACTGACAGTCCAATACCTTAACCACTGTGCTACAACATCCCCTAGTATAACTGGGATGTAGTATAACTAATACTAATAATGCGGAGAAAAAAAATATCGGTAGCCGCGTAATAAGCAAGATCATTTCAAAGTGTCGTTCTCTATCACCAAAAGTCTAGAGATGCACCAAAATAAACCGCAGTAATTTTTGCAAATAAAATAATAATAAAACTTTCCAGCGTTGACGCCATTTTAACAGCACAGTCACGCTGATTGCAAACAGGAACAAGTATTCTGAAAAATATCTGTTTGCTGTGTTAATTGAACGGATTTTGCAGTTTTAGAAAACATTTTTTCATCTGAGCAAACGGGGATGAGGGCCTTGCTTAGGGGCCCAGCAGTGGTAAATTGTAATCAGTCATGTGCTGCTGGGAATTAATATTCTGGTAGCAGGCCAACACATTAATAACTGAGCTACCACATCTTATAAGAGGTTTGTATGGGACATAAGTACTTGACGGAATGCACATTTATCGCGTAGATTATATTATTATTAGATTATATTATTGCATGGTTACAACAAGAAGGTCCTGGGTTCAATCTTTCTATGCAGAGTTTGTATGTTCTCCCAGTACTTGCATGGGTTTACTCCAGGTTCTCCAGGTTCCCTCCACAGTCTAAAAACATGTACATTAAGTTGGGTATTGGTCGGTTTATGTGTGAATGTATGATGGACTAGCGACCGCTCCAGGGTATAACCACCGCCTTCCTTACGCCTTTTCAGAAATGGCTGGGATAGGCTCCAGCTGACCCTGTGACACCGAATGAGTAAATAAGCAGGTATAGAAGATTAAAAAAAATCACTTTTAATATCAATAATAACATTATTTTGTCTCAGTACAATTATTGTTAGAAAAATCCTTATAAAAGATTATATAAAGCGTTTGACAATTTTCGAGATCGGCTGTGTACAAATAAAAAACACACACTTTAATATTTTGTTGTCATCTTGCTTTGGTTTATATCACACATTTGCCATGTATCAACATTTATTTCCATCCAATAGTTTAATTAATTAACCTATTAATTTTTTTCACCAAGATCTTGTATTGATGATGAGAGAGTCATTGCAGCACAATGAATTTTCTCAATGGGTTTCAAATTTGAAGTCTGTGATGGCCAATCCATGTGTGAAAATGATGTCACATGCTCCCTGAATCAATTTTTCACTATTTCAGCCTGATGAATTCTTGAATTTTCATCTTAGAAAATGTCTGTGTCATCAGGGAGAAGAATATCCATTGATGGAATAACCTGGTCATTCAATCTATTTAAATAGTTAGCTGATCTCATTCTTTGCCTTGACTCGCTATATTACCTGCCTCACTTCCACTTCCACCTCTTTTCTTACTCTGAACCAATTAGACCAGATGACTTTGCTCCAGAATTTAATCTATAATCTGTGAGTGCTACTGCTTATTTTTTATTTTTTTATTTGACTGTAAGTGAAAGCTGATCCTGATCATTCGGGTTCGAATCCCGGGCTTGGCGTCTTTCTGTGCGGAGTTTGCATGTTCTCCCCG
>JAOTQW010000026.1:559897-571483 GCA_026260075.1 Sisor rabdophorus
ACCCCCGTGACCCCGAGCTCGGGAATAAGTGGGTATAGAAGATGAATAAATGAATGAATAAATGAATTAAGGTTTTTTGTGTTAGGTAAAGGCGTGTAGTTTTTTTTACTTTATTCGACTTGCTGTTTAATGGAATCTGGAAAATGAGCCAAAGTAATGAAAATGTTCAGTGTTCTGGGAGAAAAAATGGAAAATGTGGTTATTTAGAGAAACCTACAAGTGAATACATAGGGAAATAACCACTTTAAATTTATTTATTTTGTTTTTGATTTCTGTTACTGATGAACACTGAATTTTTGGAACACTAGAATTCTTTCTATTTATTCTAAATAAATTTGTTAAATAAAACCAGCAAGGTGGCGTGATAGCGCACGCCTCACTAACAGCAGGTCCTAAATTGCCATACCTACATTTATCCCATTTTTTAATCCAACTAAGCAGTTGCACATTAACGGGCTTAAGGGGTCCCAGCTTGGTGGTCATGGTAATTGCATCCACAAGTCCAGCAATTAAACACCTTGACCACAACTACCACCGCCTTCTGTGGCATCAGTTCCGAACAAAGTTACAAGTGAACTCGTTAAGAGGAATCATATAACACGTACGTTGCGTGTTACTATCACATCCGCAGCAGTGTTATGACACCCCGTGTGATAGTAATAAAAAAGGAGTAGAGTGTTGCTTGATCTTAAACCATGGGCTGGCATGATGAGAGAGTAATACCTCCACCTCTCCTGCCTGTTTCCTCTGGCTTCAGTACTGCGCAGTATAGTATAACCTCCCACCTTTTGCAATCTCCCAGTTACGTGGTGTTTTGTGTGACAGCAGGTGGCTGATGGGATTGAGGCAGACCTCGGGCAGAACACTTCCCCAGACATAAAGTGACAAGTATTTATTAAACTCCGCACCGACATCTTCCTCCTTTGCTTGTTTAGTTTGCACCTGCAATGCCCGAGCAAGCGAGTGACTTTCTACAAAAATGTATTTTCTTTTTTTTTTTTTTTTTAAGGTGAAGATGAGAAACGTTTGCCATATACTCTAAGACGCTGCTTTTAGATTAGCACATTTATGCTCTGTTTCTTAAAAAGGAAGTGAGAAGCAGTTAGAGATCAATAGGGAAAGTAAAAAAAAATCTGTGACGGCCTGATAATGAAAAAAAAAAAACCTGGGTTCAACTTCCTGCACCACCAGTGTGCCACTACTGGGCCATTGAGCAAGGCTTATCTAATGTTCAACTGTTCAGTTGATTGAAATGAAAAAAGCTTTGGTTAAGGGGCATCTAGGGAGATTTCCTAGTCAGATTTTTATTCATTCCATCATTTATTCATCTTCTATGCCAGCCAATTCCCTAATTCAGGGTCATTGGGGCCTGCTGGAGCCTATCCCAGCTTTCTAAGGGCAAAAAAGGGAAGGGTACAACCAGGACAGTTTGCAAGTACATCACAGGGCCACACGCATTCGCTTCTATGAGCAATTTAGAATCACCAATCAACCTAATGAACTTGTTTTTGGACTGAGGAAGAAACCGAAGTACCCAGAGGAAACCTACGCAAATGAGTAGTCAGATTTTGTTTTCTATTTTTTTTACAGTTTTATCACTTGATCCTGCGTCTTCTGATGCCATTTTCCATATTTTTATACTATATTTATACTATAGCAACCTGTTTTCGTATCATCTTTAACATTAGGATCTTAATCTCAGTCACTTATTATTTAGTGCGTGACTGGGTGGTGGGGCAGTTAGCACGGTCGCCTCACAACAAAAAGGTACTGGATTCGATTCCCGGGCACGGGTTCTTATCTGTGTGGAGGTTGCTTGTTCTCCCTGCGCTTGCGTGAGTTTTTTCCAGGTACTCTGGTTTTCTTTCACAGTCCAAAATGTATGTTAGGTTGATTGGTGACTAAATTGCCCATAAGAGTGAATTTGAGTTTTGTGGTACTGTGATGAACTGGCGACCTGTCCCGGATGTACATCAGACCCCCATGACCCCAAATTAGGGAATAAGCGGGTATAGAAGATAAATGAATTAATAAATGAATGAATAAATGAATGAAAAATAAACATTTTTGTGTTGTTTCAGTTTAATTTTAGTTTCGTAATCTTATCTAATGATCAGCTTTTATGTAAATTAAAGCGAAAAGACAATTTTTTAACTTTTTTATACAAATTTTTCTCCTGTCTGTTGAGGTGATTTTTGGTTACAGTTTTGTTTTAATTACTTTTATATCCCCAGAACAAAGATTTGAAAAGAAAATGTTTTTGATTTAAAGCAAGTGAGAGCTCACTGGTTAAGGCTTTGCTGTCCCAAACCTACCAAACTGCCACTGCTGGGCCCCAGTGCAAGGCTCTTAACATAAGAAGAAGTTGTTTTATCCATGCAAGTTTCAAGGGCAGTTTTAAGTGGGTCCTTGCTTGGTGGTCCTGGTAATCTAGCCCACAATCGTCTGATCCATAGCACAACGTACAGTAAGTCTCTTTTTTGGATAAGGAATGTAATTGAAGCATTTTACTTGAAACAAAACAAAAAACTGAACTGTTCTTCTGCCTGAAACATGACTGTCAGTTTTTAGGAAGGGTTTATGGTCATTCTGAGGAGCCCAACAGTAACAGCATCCTCCAATCAACAGCCCGAGAGCCTGAAAAATCTAAGCACCAAAATCTCCATCTTTTGACATACACATCCAATAAAAACATCCTTCAATAAATCTTCATGATTCCGAACATCAATCCATTAACAAGCGTTAGTTTCCATATGGATGATTTCTGCTTCACGCTGAGACAGTTTCTGACACCAACCTTTTTATATTTTAGCTACTTTCTAGACGTTTCTGTCAGTTGTTGAGCAGCAAATTGGATTTATTTTCCTGGAAAAAAAAACCCAAAACAGAAGCTTTTGTCAAAACCTCGATCCACTCCAGTTAACCCGTTTGCCGCTCTGACTTTTTTCATGCTCTGTCTCTTGACCTTCCCAATGCTGTAATCACTGTGTTGATAGCTAGCTTAACTAGCATGATTATATAAATAGTTTCTCTTTTTTAAGTAAATGGAAATGTAAGTTTTTTTTAAATTTTTGTATATATATTTTAGAATATTTTATTAGTTTAGAAATTTGAATGCCTTCGATCTAATAATTAGGCGTAAACATGTAAAAGGAAGGCATGGATAAAATTTTGCACTGATGTTTAACTAGAATTTAAAAAAAAGTAAAAGAAAAGTATTTTGGTGTAAATTTAAAGTGGATTATAATTTTTGGGTCGAATTATGTTTTGTTTTTAAACATTAGTTTATATAATAATGTAATAATAATAATGTGCCACTTATTATGTAAATTAATGCTCAGTTAATGTAGCGCTAAGCTAAAGTAATTTGGTTGTTTTTCTTAAAAGTTTCTTAAATTTTTTCCTAAAAAAGGGAAATAAATTAAAACATTTTGTGTAGTTGTTTAGTTCAGACTTCTAATATTTAACCCTTGACCTTTCAGATTGTAACCAATGAAATGTCTCTTTAAACTTTAAAGGCAACATTGATAACGAACGACTGGCGATCGCTAGGCAGCGAATCCCATATCGACTCGGTCGAGTAGTTGACGAATGGCTACTCGACAAAGGTAAAAACCCCATGATTAAAACTTAACCAGTAACTTTAAAGTAATCCTTTTTGTGTAGCACAGGTAAACGAATAAATTAAATGTTAATTTGTTAATCGGTTAAACAGACTCTAATAACGCAAGTTTTTAAAAGCAGATCGATGTAGTTTGAACATTAATATAATGTATTGAACTGATTTCTGGGCTGTTATAACAGATTTATTTTAGAGCTACATGTTTGATGGTAATTCTAGGTTAAAGGGACTGTAATGTACATTTTAATTAGTTTATTAAAGCTTGTGTAAATTATTCATTCAAATAAAATCATTAAACGTCTACATTTAAACCTGATTGCCATGACTTTTTTTTTCTACGCTTTAGGAATTTTTTGGACTATGATGTCGTTATTATGAGATAAAACTGATCTCGATGCTAAATAGATGGAAAAGAATTGGCATCAAAAGTCCCTTTAACAACTCTTAAGTTAATTGTTCGCCTAAAACAGAAAGTAAAAGATAAAAGAGCGAGAAGTGACCAAGTGCATGCTTTGTGATGTTGTTTGTTGTTTTTAATATGGTGGATTTCTTTTTTGGGGTTTGTTTTTTTATGAATGTTTGGGAAGAAAAACAAACCTACTACACTAAAACGGTGCCATTTCTTTTATGTAAAAATTCATCATTTTATTTTTTTTATTTATTTTTACTTAAAATGAAAGTACATTTGTCGCTTTTTTTGCCGTTATTTTCCTGCGTTTATGTTTCATGTGATTTTGGATTTTTTTTTTTTTGCTAAAAGGATGTCACTTTATCTGAATTATAGTCCTGACTAAACATTTTTGTATAATTTCTTTTTTTAGGATTTAACATCTGGATTTGCTAATAAGACATTAAACAGGAAAAAGTCTTTTTAACCAAAAGATTTTCAATCAAAGAGAGAGAGAGAGAGAAAGAGAGAGAAAGAGAGAGAGAGAGCTTTTAAAACACCATCATTTATTGCGATAAACATTTTAAGCGTCTGGCACTTGGAGAGAAGGTGTCCTTTTAGCAAAAACTCAGCTTTTTTGATATTTAAGTTTTTGCTGTTGTGCCATCTTGTGTTATCTTTTTCTGCCTCTTCATTTAATTTCACCCTCATCCTCATAACAGCAGATAAATTGCGAGCCGCTCTTGATGGCGATGGGTAATTTATCCCGCTCGTTACCTGCAGGCCCAAATAATCCGTCTTTTTTTCCCCGGCGTGATTATTCCACCACATTCCTTTCTGCCATTATTCCATTCTTTCTTTGTTTAGTTGATGTTGGACTGAGTGAGCGTGGGCACTCAAGCGCGGCCATCCACTCGAGCTGGATTTTTTTCTTTTTCCCCTTTTCGTCCTTCAGGTCGGCAGCTCACTATTTTTAACAGCCAGACTACTATCCAGATTGGAGGCTGGGAGCGAGACAGGAGTCGTTCCTTCCAAGGTCAGATGTCAGGCCTCTATTACAATGGGCTGAAGGTCTTTAACATGGCTGTGGAGGGGAACCCCAACGTTCGCGTCGAGGGCAGCGTGAGGCTGGTGGGTGAAGCGCCTTCATCTTCTTCTTCTTCCTCCTCTTCTTCCTCCTCCTCCTCTTCTTCTTCCTCCATCACGCCTCAGTCCAATGCCTCCACCTCTATCATGGAGACCACAACAACTACCAGCAGCAGCAGCACCACCACCACCACCTCCAGCCGCAGGGTCAAGCAGACCACACCCAGAGACACGCAGCAGGTCAGACGCTTTCTTCTTTTCTTCTGCTAAATTTATGGATGAAAAAGATTTATTAATACATTGTCTATAGACAATATAGCCAATAGCAATGCAAGTTTTTACTTTTTTTTGGAATTTTTCATTGCCTTTAAAAAGGATAATTTTATCATTTTAGATTGTTCAAATTTTAATTACATTTTAGTAAAAAAAGAATTGTCCTCCGAAACGTTGGCTCTTATAGATCTTCATCAGCTACCAGATTTTTTTTTTACGATTATTATAATTTAAAATATATAAATTAAATTATTTTCAAGATTTATAGCAGGTAATTTATAGACCTACAATTAAAGGTATGATTAGGATGCCACATGATTACATTTTCATCTGTGATCATCTTTTGAAATTGTAAAATTAAAAAAAAATTGCAAATACTCTGCTTTTGTTTGTTTTGTGGATTGATAATGTTTGCTGCTTTTTGGCCGTTATTCAGCTTTATTTCTGACAATCAAGATGGTCAGTGAGCAGGATTTTAGGTTTTAACCCATATCGACGATCCAGACACAATTCCATGTATCAAAGACAGAAAAAATCCTTTCCATAAAAATATAACACGGGAATGTTGTTTTTCTGCCATGTTCAAATAATCAGTCCAAAAATCAGCATATGGGCAACGCGGTGGTGGAGTGGTGAGGACAGTCTGGAATGGAGTCTTTCTGTTCCGGAGTTTGCATGTTCTCGCTTGCGTGGGTTTACTCCGGGTTCTCCGTTTTTTCCCACTGTCTGAACAAAATGTACATTAGATTGATTGGGGATTTTAAATTGCCCTTAGGTGTGAGTAAGTCAGTGTGTGGCCCTGTGATGGACTGGCATCCTGTCCAGGGTTTGACCTTTCTGCCTTTCACCCTTAGACAGTTGGGATAGGCTCCAACAGACCCCAATGACTCCAAATTAATGAAATTAGCATATTCCAGTAGACTCCGCCACATGAAGCCCTCAATAATTCCCGAAATTAGTTTTTGTTTTGAGGTCATACCAGTTTTAGCTCTTAGAAACATAATTATAGCTAATTTTTTTTTGCCTTCTAATAAAATATGTAATAAATAAAACACTCGCAGCTTTTTTGTTTGGCAGTGTTATTAAGATGCAGTTCTAATTGCGGCATCATGTTTTTTGTTTGTTTTTGTTTTTAACTAAATCAATCCTTTGGATGAATGATTCGAGTGAAGATAGCAAGCATTTAAATGGTTTAAGTTGTAAAGATCTGACCATGAGAGAGTCACATTTACTAGAAATGATTTCGATGCAATCATCTTTTTGTTTATTGCAGCTGATGCTCTACGGTTTTTGAGTGCTGCAATGCCCAAAATGGTTTTTTTTTTTGGTTTTTTTTGCAGCTTCCCTTTTTTTGTTCAGGCGGTCTTTTCTGAACAGCATTTCAGTGTGTGTGTGTGTGTGTGTGTGTTCTGAGAAAGGGAAGTGGTTTTGATGTAAAGCTCTCATTCAGGTCAGCTTGTTATCTTCTGAAGGTCTTTAAGTAGCACAGCCTGCAGGTCCTTTTACTCGACCTCACGCTTTAGCGAGCATGTAGGAGCCTCAGAGATGACCGGAGCACAGATTGTTATGTGCTCACGGCCCCCCTCACTCTGATTGCAAGCTCTGGAACAAAAGAAAACATCCTTTTCTTTCTCTTTTTGTATTTGGTGAAGCATTGAGCAGCAAGTGCTGATGTGGAGGGAATTCTGAATCGATGCCTTGGAGGTAAAATATTTTAATTCATTCCACTAAATCAGTATTGTGGAGTCAGTATCGCTGCAGGGAAATTTGGAAAACTATATTTGAACTCAGGAACAGGATTTTTTTTTGTTTTTGACCCAAACCTAAAACTTTTTTATGCATACATTTCTAGTATTTGGCAGATTACCCCAGCAGCGGCAACTTGGTGGTGCTGTGATTTGAACCCCTTATCCACTTCCTTTCTGTGAAATTTGTTCTCCAGATCAATATTAATTTGTCTGTGTCTATAGTAACAGTTTATAAACAGTTTGTGGGGGTGTGGGTGGGTGTGTGTAACCGCTCATTACAGCGGTTTATGCAGATAACCAATACCGATAACCAATAAACAAGACCTTCTCATGGCGGATCCCGATGAGGATAAACAATGAGTTAATATTTAAATATTATAATTTATTATTTTAAGAATATAAATGTCTAAGATAGAATGATTAAACTGATATTTTGAGGGCTCTGGTGGAACTATGATAGCAAACATCAGTCCCAAATCTTTTGGTGTAAAAAAAACACCAAAAATAATTAACTGTAAATTCTATATACATATTTAATTTTCAAATGTTTTTGTTTAAATTGAACTTCCACTAGTAACAATTTATATATTGGGTAGGAAACCACCCAATCTGGCAACACTGAGCAGAAGCTCACTATATCTGGAATCCAACAAATCAGGTTCTTGTATTAGCTCCTTTTGGTTTGTGTTGGGTCACATGACCAGCATATTGAATCGATGCAGAAGCTACAGCCTATAATCCTGGCATTCTATTAAATACATTGTACCTTTGTTTAATTAAACAATTTCTTTTTATATCGTAACAAAGCGCCTAAAATAATGGTTTTTATTTTGATCTTTTTTGGCTACCATTCGCTATAGAATGTCATCAGGCTAAAAGTAAAGGTGTTTTTTTGTTTGTAAAGGTGCTTATATCGGTTTCTATTGGTTTATTGTTGGGTCACATGATCGAGTTAGATTTATGCGTAACGGTATCCTCGTAATCGACGTGACGTGATGTCGTTCTTGCTTTTCTTTCTGTCGTCCACTAATCTGTTTCTTTCATCTGATAAGGGAAGAGGTTGAGCGAAGGGTAGCGATGAAGCGACAGTCTGGCTAACAAAGCTCTTTTTTTAAAATCGAGCCTTTTTGTCAGTCTGCATAATGCAGCTGGCGCTTTTATCACTGTCTCGCATTACATGCAACTATCAGCTTATTCTGGTAATGCGATTTCATATCGCCACAGTCAGAATTCATTAAAAGCCCTGCGCCAGGATGGAATGGGGTTTATAAAAAACCTGGCGAATTCGTGTCACAGGGTCAGGAGACGTTGTGTTTCTGCTGAATCGGTGCTGGATGGTGTTCAAGCTGGATGTTGGTGTGAGTCTGGAAAGGAAGTCAGGAGGAAAAAAACTCTTAATTGCTTATTGTTTCACAGCTGTGTTACAGCGGGATGATTAAAAATTAACAGAAAACACCCTGCCAAGCTACAGGAGCAACGCCGAGAGCTTCTGACGCACACAAATGAGCTTCTAAATCAAAGCCGCTAACGGATTAGAGCCAAAGTCGGAATGCAGAGGTTCTACATGAGGCCATTTAACAAAATCCATGCGCAGGTGCAGTCGTAGATTCATATAGAAGATGAGCAGTTGATTTATGAGATCTTAAGGAAAGGAGGGAGGCAGGGAGGGAGGGAGGGAGGGAGTGAGGGGGAGAGAAAAATGAATGAGACGAAAGTGGTAGCTCAGTGGTTAAGGTGTTGGACTGCTAATTGTGAGATTAAGGTTCTATTTCCAGCATCACCAGGCTACTACTCTTGGGCCCCCAAACAAGGCCCTTAATCCTTAAGTCATTTAGTAAGGATGTCCGCAAATGCTGTAAATGTAAGAAGGAAAAAAAGATAGGAAGGAAAATTATTCATTCATTCATTCCTCCCTTTAGCCCGCTTATTCCCAAACTTTGGGTCACAGTGGTCTGCTGGAGCCTATCCCAGCGCACATAGGGCGAAAGGTAGGGTGTACACCCTGGACAGGTCTCCAGTCCAGCGCCAATCACCAACCAACCTAATGCAGATATTTTGGAGAAAACCCACGCAAACTCTGCACAGAAAGACCCTCTACCAGGGATTCGAACCCAGACAAAATTATAAAAAGTAAAAAGTACAAGAGGAAGGAAAAATGGAAAGAAGGACAGAGGAACATCAACTTGAAAAAAACCTATAGAAAAGAATAATGGAATGAATTTAAATGATAGAATGGCAGAAATAAGAGAGAATGAATGAATAAAGATTAACGCCAAAGCTGCTGATTGGTTAACTAACTGTGACATCATAAACTGGCCGATCCAATCAAATACTCTGAACCATGAAAGGGTTTCACTTAATAACAGTTTCTTTTAATTAAATCTAATCATTTATTGGGAATTAGAATAAGCTGCTGGTCTTAAGTGTCACATTAATGCTAAATTAAAATAACCCAATTAGTCTTTAAAGCTGAAGCCCCGAGAGATTCCTTACCGACCTTTTGGTATTTGTTATGAAGGGTGTGTTCACGTTCGTCGTGTTTAGTTTGATTAAATTGAACTCCGGTGCGATTGCTTAATTAGCCATTCGAACCCTGGCGTGCACTAAACAAGTGAATCGAGACCACTTATTCGAGGGCTCTCCTTCTGCTTAAAAATGAAATCTGATGAAATGTGAATGAACTCAGACCAGACAGGATTTGATATCACAAGGTGACCGGGTGATTCTTTGATTTTAAAGAACAGAATACTGAAGCATGACTACCTGAGTCGTCTCATCTTTGGATCGTTCGTCTCATCACTGGTCTCTTTGATCTTCCCCTTGCAAAATATACATCACAGAAGGTGACCAATCAGGCTGTATAACTATCACTATCTCTTTCGGCCCTCTGTCAAAAATGCCAATGAGAAAACATCCGTAACCAAAGGTTTCCTTTTTAATCCGGACCTAATCAATTTAACAAACTGAACTAAAACACTGTGAAAAAAAGGGTGTTAACAAGTGTGAAAAAAAACACTTAAAATCATTTATTCATCTTCTATACTCGCTTATTCCCTAACCCGGGGTCTGATGGAGCCTATCCCAGCACACATAGGGCAAGTGACAGGGGTACACACTGGACAGGTTGACAGATCCATCGCAGGGCCTCATATAGATAAACAATCACACACACACTTACATTCACTTCTATGGGCAGTTTACAGTCAGCAATCAACCTAATGTACATGTTTTTGGACTGTGGAAGGAAACCGGAGTACACGGAGGAAGCATGCAAACTTTGCACAGAAAGACCTCGTGCCTGGGATTTGCCCTCGAGACCGCTAATATAATTCATATAATTCTAGAGCGCTCGATAACCTGGCATATACGCTGATAACATGCTGAATGTGTTCCAAAGGTCTACTATACATGGTGTACTTGTTCTCATACGTTCTTAAGCCCTCAACATGCTTTGTTTTCTGGAACTCATGTTAATGTCATGCTTGCGCCAGAACTTGGAAAAGTGGCTGAGATTTTCTAGAGCTACTATTACCCTAGTGTTGAAGTTTTCATTCCCATGTGAAGATAGCCTGGGATAACATGCTCTTCCTGTTACCCATGTTACCAATACACGGGTTCCTGAGCCCAAGTTAGCATGACATCCTCCATGCTCGTTTCCCATCACGTGAGCTCATGATGGTGTTTATTTTTAGCTGACCATTTTCCTAAGGCCTCATTAATTTTTGTTGATTTAAACTTACAGAAGCATAGCGAGGCTTATCTCCTGCCCCAAAACTAGACTTCCAGCTTGACACGTACTCTCCACCTATCATTATTAACAAGCTCAAACCCAGAGGACACACTGTAGTAATTATCTACCAGCATTCCAAGGGGAAGAAATGAGCATTAAACCAGAAACTCTCTAAATTCATATAGCAAAAGTGTAAAGAGGGATTACGGTGGAAAGAATCTTATTACAGTGATCTAAAGCTACTAAATGTTGAAGCCTTTTAGTTAAAAGATCCATAGTTCAAGGCCAGAGGGTCAGTAAAGTTTTAGAATAAAATAGTTATAATTTACAAAAAATCAAAAACTGAAAAATTGGTGGTAGAATAATTAGCTGGGTGGGTTATAGATTGAAGGATGAATTAATAATTTGATTGATGGGTGTGTAACTGGATAGAATAACAAATTGATGGATTAATTGATTGGTGTATAAATAGACAGATGGATTAATAGTTTAGTGGATAAACTGACAGATGGATTAAAGGGTTAATGAATGGATAGATGGAAGGATTGTTTGGCTGGTTAATGGATAAATGGAAGGATTAATGGGTTAGTGGATAAATGGACAGATTGATTAATAGTTTGGTGGATGGATAGATGGAAGGATTGATTGGTTGGTTGGTTGATTGGTTAAATGGAAGAATTAATGGGTTAGTGGATAAATGGACAGATTGATTAATAGTTTGGTGGATGGATAGATGGAA
>JAOTQW010000026.1:585085-606710 GCA_026260075.1 Sisor rabdophorus
AAAATTTTTTTAATTAAGGGATTTTGCACGTTCACATAATGTGAAAACAGTCTGGATCCAAACGGTGCGAAACCCTGAATAAATATCGTTGTTGTTTCTCCACTCTGGAGTCCTAAATATGATGTCATGGTTACAGTATTTTTTTTGGACAGGTAAAATGGTGTGATTGGTGATCTTAACTCCTAAGAATCTGTTCAACTCCAGCAGCGTGTAATCGGGGATTATCTTTGGCATTTAAGTACGGTTAATAACTGATGTCATTCCAATTATTCCGATTGGAAACTATTTATTTAGATTAGACCTTAAATCAGCTGTAAATATGCACTTTATAGAACAACACAAATGTATTATATCTCTATCTGAGCAATTGCGGGTTAATTGGGGGCCTTGTTCAGGGGCCAAACAGTGACAGCTTGGTGGTGTTCGAAATCAAATCTGATCTTCCATTTAACTAACCACTGCACTACCACTTTCCTTATTATAGAAACCAACAACTTAAAACGCTTTTAATATGGTTACAGTTCACATTCAGTTATCGAACCCGTGAACCGAGGCAAACTCTGTACCTGTTTTTTTTATATATATATTATTGAGTATTATGAGTCTCACTCTTCCTGTTTAAGAGCTGTTACTATGGAATGCCAATGTGTTGGACACCTCTAACGTCCAACCTTATGGATAATATTGATTCTATTGGTTAAGCTGTGATTAGGAATCAGAATTGTAATGATTTACAAGAAGTAAAAAACTATTTTGCTTTGTTTGTTGGAGAAAATGTCACTCCATCAGTTGGGATTGCACAAGAAAAAGAGAGAGAATGAGAGACAGTGTCCTACGTTTTAGTCTCTCGGCTGTCTCCTCATCCTCCTGGTATGGAGTGTTTGTTTGGAGGAGAGACGAAGGTTTTAACAGAGGACGTGTCTATACCCCCCGGATTTTCCGTCCTCTCTGTCTTTCATCTTTGTTAGTCTCTTTTATTTTTTCCGACCCATTTTTTCTCGATTTCCTCCTCGCACTGCTGAAGTGTGTGTGTGTGTGTGTGTTTGAAATAGGGGTGGTTTGTTTGTTTGCTCCCTGTCCCTGAATATAATGGCATCCTTGATGGCGTTTCAGATCTTTCATCATCACACACATCACATCAATAATTCATCGTCTATCCACCACCCACCCCCACCCCACCCCCTGTGTGATTAGCAATGGCCTTCGAAAATTGCCTCCCACATGCAAGGGAAACAAAGTAAGAATCAATGAAAGAAAAAAATGGCTTACAGTGATTTTCCTGCATAAGGCACCTGATTGCAGTGAAGTTCACTGTTTGAGGGCGGTTGTAATTTTATTAATATTTATATAATCCAAAGGGGGACATTTTTTAATTTTTATATTATTGGTATATGCAACTTGTTCTAATGATTCAATATTAATGTTCCACTTAAGGTTTCTATTTCATGATTCTCTGATTCTATGCCATGGTTTGAAATTGGAAGCTCAAGGTTCCATCTCAAGGTTCAGTTCTAAGGTTCTATTTCAGGGTTCTAATGCAGAGTTACACTGTGTCTGTTTAAGTTCTGCATAATCCAGCATGCATAACAACAATCGATGAAATAGCTATTACATTTCAAATTAATGTATGACTTTGCATGAGTTCATGACTCATTTTAAGTCATTTAGTTCAAGTAACCTAAGCTATGTGAGTTGAGTTGTTTGATTTGAGTCACTTGAGTTGAGGTTAAAGTTAAATGGGTACATGGGTTGACCCATGAGGTTTGAGTCAATTGAGTTGAGTCATGTGGGTTACGAGTTGAGTCATTTGATTTAAGTTATTTGTATTATAACGCCACTCAAGCCAAGGCATATGAGGGTTGAGTCAATCGAGTTAGGTCATGTGGGTTAATTTATTCTAATGTATGCGAGTTGATTGATTTAAGTCTTGTGGGTTATGTGGCTCAAGTAATTTGGTTTATATAATAAAACTAACATATTGGCATTGAGTTATTTGATTTATCATTGGAGTTATGCAGGTCAGGTCGTTGGAGTTGAGGTGTGTTGGTGAAGCTAATTACATCTGTGATAGATAAATGATTGGATGGTGTAAGTTATTAAATTCCCACAATATGATTTAGGTTGACTTCTTTTTAGTTTGATCCATTGCTGTAAGTAAGCGATCTTAACTCCTAGTCAAGCTCTTCAGTTGCTACATTAGTGTGGCTGAATCTCCGCCTACGTTTTAGTCCACTCCTTTGGGGAAACAGTGAGTGAATGTTGAAAGAATTCTGCATAACTTGGTTTGGGGGAAAAAATAGAAATGTGCAGTCATCACACTTTCATCCATTTTCAAATTTCTTTGCCGACACAATTTTCCCGCCTGTGATTTATGATTTGTGTGATCAGACTATTTCTAATGCTCATTTTGTCAGCGCATTTGAACGGCAAACATTTCATTTAAATGCAGGTTTGAAAGGACTTCGACGGTGTCAATTTTTTTCAACCTCACACGTTCGAGTCAAAGTCAAGCTCAGAATTTAAATGAGTCTGATCACAATGCTGACAAGTTTAACAATAACTGACAAACAAACAACACAGCAGTGATACCGGGGGTCTAATTGTGCTGGTTAGAATTAATGACGGCCTTTCGATCTCTTTTTTCTCTCTCTCTCTCTATCTTGCTGGCTTTCTCTCTCTATCTCGCTGGCTTTCTCTCTCTCTCTCTCTTTCTTTCTCTCTCTCTCTCTCACACACACACACACTTTTATCTTCCCTGTCTTTTGCCCTCGTGTCAGAGATAGACTGTCAGCACTATCGATCTCTCAGCCTTGACTTAATTTTCTACTTTCCTTACAAAATGTAAAAAATAAAAAGATTCAAATTGCTGATTAAAGAAGCAGCGTCTCGACGGTGGTACCATGGCGATATTAACCTTGTCTCTGTGTAAAGCGACTGCAAACCAAGATATCACAGGGTGTATGAAATGAACATCTTTGGCATTCAACTGGCCCCACATGTGTACCTGAAGTGATAATTTAACACTTACAGCATGAAGAGGGATTTCAATGTGTTGTGTGTCGCCCTCTACACGATTATTCGCTCCGGGAGGCTGATTTTTATCCGGCTTTGTGCTTCATGGCTTTATTTTGAAAGCTTAGAAGAGGTTAACTAGTTAACTACATGTGTAAAAAATCCAGGAAAAAGTTAACTTCTGTTCATATTAGGGAACAAATCCTGCTTTTCCACCACGGTGGCGCTGGCAGGTGGAAAAACTCGGTGACTGGAATCACTTGCTTTTTTTGTTGTCTTTATTTAAAGCTTCTAATTAAAAAATAATAATTATTGACCACTCAATTAAGGTGGCGCGGTGGTGTAGTGGTTAGCACGGTCGCCATACAACAAAGACGAGGTCCTGGGTTCGAATCCTTGGCAAGAGATTGCATGTTGTACCTGAGGTTGATTGGTGTGAATGGAGTGAATGTGAGTGTGTGTCTGGACCTGTGATGGACTGGCGACCTGTCCAGGGTGTACCCCTGCCTTTCACTCAATGTGCGCTGGGATAGGCTCCAGAAGAGTTTGGGAATAAGCGGGTATAGAAGACACTCTCACCCCAGGCACGCTTTTTTCCCATTCTACAGTTGATCACTAATGGACTTACAGATTGAATTCTTTCTCTCGTTGTTACCCGCGATTAAAAATGACACTGCCGAAATGGTTAAACTTAGCTCGCACAATTTACGGTTTTTCATTGCCACTTGAACCTAGGAAGTAGTCAAGATCTGACTTACCAGCTCTGGAATTTTCTGATTGGAGATCGACTTTAAATCCTATTGTAGAAAAGTATGGTAAAGACTTCCCGATCAGCAGGGGATGAAATAGTTATTGAAGCACCTACATACAATTTGCATGCTGTAATAATTTCTAATTAGTACCGACAGAAAGTGGTAAAGCTGAGCGCTTAGGAATGATGTCATACTTCTAACCTTTTTAAAACAGCTCTCGCGGATCCCTGCTTGGCATCGTGTTCGCACCGTCGGTTCATTTCTGCGCACAGCAGGTCGACTCGTCGTCTTTTAAATATTACCTGCTACAACCTCTTATTAGATGTTTCTGTGCAGTCATATCCTTCAGTACATGCGACAATGTACAGAATCGCTCAGTAGTGCAGGGTTCAACCGGAGGTTCGTAACCACATCCAGGTAATAATAAATATACACAAAAAATATTTTTTCACTATTCATTCATTTATTCATCTTCTATACGCGCTTATTTCCTTATTCATAACTCTAAAGGCAGGGGTACACCATGGACCATTACAGTCCATTACAGGGCCACATACAAACGAACAACCACACACTTACACTCACACTGAGCAATTTAGCGTTACCAATCATACTCCAGTTTTCTCCACCAGTCCAAAAACAGGTACGTTAGGTTGATTGGTAAATGTGGTTGACCCTATAATAGACTGGTGACCTAACCGGAGAGTACCCATTGTGCCTTTTGCCCCCTCAGAGAACTGAAATAGGCTCCAGCAAATCCCTGTGACCCCGAATAAGGAAACCAACAGATATAGAAGATGCATGAATGAATGAATTAATTAATTAAGTAATTAAGTATATAAATGTATATAAATGTATGTATGTATTTTACAATAATTTAATAAACCTTTATCTTTGGAATATTAAAAAATAATAAGAGAAAAAAAATATTTTTATATACTTTATTTTTAATACCACTCCAATAGGAAAATTTTTGGTTTTAATAATATTTGCATCGATTTAAAAAAAGAGGAAAATTTATATTAATAAATAATAAATAATAGTTTGTAGTCTTTTATTTTCATTTATTAACCTTCAATATCCACTTATTCTGTATCTTGTGGTAAAGGGAGTCTGTTGAAGCCTATACCAGCGCACATAGAGTGAAATGCAGGTCGCCAGTCCATCGCAGGGCCACACACAGAAGAACAACCACACACAAACTCACACACTGACTCCCATGGGCACTTTTGAAAAACCTTCAGGAGGACCTGGAGTAAACATGGAGTTACATGCTTGGGGTTTACCCCTACCTTTCACCCTATTGTGCACTGGGAGAGCCTCCAGCAGACCCTTATAACCTCAAGTTAGGGAATAAGCAGGTTTAAAAGATGAATGTATGAATTAGTATATGTTTATTTTCAATATAGCCTTTGGATTTAGGAAGAAACAGTATTGGAAGGAAAAATTGGTGTTTTTAGCAGCAGTGGGATTTAATAGTGCAGATGTTTGGGTTTTTTTTCCCCGCACACAAATGAGAGTGTTACTTAGTGTAAATGTGCGAGTAATGATGCAATTTGCAAGAGCAGCACCACAAGAAAAATCTACCTGCTGACAGAAATGACTAAAGATCTAAGAGTCTTTAGCAGTGGTTTAAATTCAAATCCGGGAGACTGTTAATTCTTAATCGTTAAATCGAACCCGGGACCTTCTTCTTGTGAGGTGACAATGCTAACCACTACACCTCAGCACCGCCCAAAAAATTCAATCAGCTAATCAATCGATTCATTGTATTGTTGGAAATATTGTAGTTAGGTCTCAGTAATGACTAAACCATAAAAATATTATAAAAAAACCAACATTTATTCATTCATCTTCTTATTTCTTCTACTGGTGCCTATCCCATTGCACATAGGGTGAAAAACAAAGGTACACCCTGGACAGGTTGCCAGTCCATCGCAAAGTATCATCACTAATCAACCTAATGTACATGTTTTTGGACTGTGGGAGGAAACTGGGGTACCCAGAGGAAACATGCAAACTCCACACAGAAAGATCCCTTGCCCAGGAATCGAAGCCGCCACTACACCAACGTTTAATATAAATAAAAACTCTAAATAAATAAAAAAAAGGTAAACCCTTATCAAAGTATTAAACCATACATCAGTACATGGTAGCAGCATTGAGGAGCAGGTTTAATGCTATTAAGTGTAACAGTACAGTCAGCAGTTAAGAGACAGCAGCTCTTGTGGGACAGTATATACAATGCGAACACTGATGCAGTTTTCGGCCGCATGAAAGAATATGGGGTTCGGCCACACCCATTCCGCACCAAGCACACTATTACATCACATACTATTAAATACAAACATCTCAGGGGGCCGCAAAACCTCCCAGCCGAAAAATGATCATTCATCCATTTATCTTCTATGCCCGAACTTTCCAGGGTCACGGGGGTCCGCTGGAGCCTATCCCAGCGCACATAGGGCGAGTGAGGTCCATCGTAGGGTCACACATGCACTCACACTCGCTTTTGTAGGCAATTTAGAATCACCAATCAACCTAATGGGCACGTTTTGGGACGGTGGGAGGAAACTGGAGTACCCCCCCCGTGGGGAGAACATGCAAACCCGTGCCCAGGATTCGAACCCAGGGCCTTCTTTTTGTGAGGCGACCGTGCTAACCACTGCGCCACCGAGTGGCCCCCACAAAAATTATAATACAAACAAATCATTTGTACTACTTCAAGTCAATTGTTAGATTTGTAATAAATTAATTTGGCTTGTTTGTATGCTAGATTTTTTTTCTGGCTAAAGGTTATTCCCCCTGAGAGAAATGCCCTCGGTGCCATTGACACACTTTGCAGAAAGAAGCGCACAACTGATTACGCGCAGGCTACGGGATCCACCTGTCACATAGTGCGAGCAAAACACGGATAATGACGATGCGCGACAGGAAGCGTGGCTAACCTCGGCCTCTCCGGCTCACGCTCCTGCTCCTGTTCTCCGGAGCGAGGTGAGAAGCGGGAGCGCAGCCGGCAGCCATTAATCTCACACTCTGAGTGTGACTATATTAGGATGATGAATGTAGCCGTGTCTCCTGACGAGGGACTGGGAGCTCGCGTCAAAGAGCAGGGACAGATGCAGCACGGGTGATTTGTGAGAGTGGTTAGCTGAGGCTAGTGTGTGTGTGTGTGTGTGTGTGTGTGTGTGTGTGTGGATGAGTTGTTTCGAATTTATGTATAAGGACACACGTACACTAACCTCAATGCTAACCAAAACTCGACAGACAGCCAGACAGTTAGGTGAAAAAACTGCCAGGGGTACGACCTGGACAGGGCCACACACACACTCACACTCCTATGAGCAATTTAGTATCACCAATCAACCTGTTGTACATGTTTTTGGACTGTGGGAGAGAACCAAAACCCATGCAAACGTCGCACAGAAAAACTTCTTGCCTGGTAAACGAACACAGGGCCATCGTTTTGTGAGGCAACCGTGCTAACCACTATTCCAGCCCTGAATAAAACGTTCTAGTTATAGGTTCCGCTATTGTGTGTCGTACAGAATTCACCATTCAAATTATAGCATACTATGATGTCATACTGAAGACAGTAGCAACTAACCCTAGTTTAGTGACATTTACATCATTTGGCAGTCTTACTTTACCAAATGATCAGTTCAACAAAAGAGTCTGAATTCATTACTGACATTAAGTAACCACAGTTCTGTTCAGTGTTCATGGAAAGGTAAAGTACCTACAAAAACAAAATGGAGTACAACCGCATACAACATGCATCTCCTGGAAATCTTAAAGCCTATTAAATTCTGGATAAAAGATTATTTCCTTTATAATACAATTTACATTTTTCTATTTAGGAAAAATACACACACACACACACACACACACACACATCATGTTCATAGCCACCATTTGGGTAAGTGTGGTAACGGTAACCCTGATAACACCCATTTACTCCAACCCCAGACACATTGTCTGCTCATTACACGCAGGAAAGATGCGATCGCGTCCTTGATGGATTTAACATCGCAGCAAGGACACGAGGACGGGTCCACGGGTGCATTGAAACAGCACACGCTTTTAGACCAAACTAGCTCCAGATAATGTAAAGCCTAATGTCCTTTTGTTAACGTGGTTTATTACATATAATAAGCTTTAATACATTTTTTTTCTTTATTTTATTGTCTTTGTCTTAATTTGAGTTTCTTTTCCTCAATTTGTCATTAAAACATCTTCTCTAGATCAGTCTGGTGATTAATGTAGACTCTCGATCAGTCACCCATATACTGTAGTCTCCAGAACAGTCTCTTAATTGTTAAAGTTCCCAGATTGGTGGTGTCTCCAGATCAGCCTCTTGATAATCTCTTGATAAGCCTTTAGTTAATCTTTTGATTGGTGGAGTGTCCAGATTAATTTCCTGTTTGGCAGAGGCTCCAGATCAGTTAATTTTTTGGCGAAGTACAGATCAATCACCTAATTGGAGAATCTCCAGAACAATTTTCCAGTTTCCAGAGTCTCTAAATCAACCTCATGGTTGGTGGGTTTTCCAGATCAGTTTCTCAAGTTGGCAAATTCTTAAAATTAACTAAGTCTCCAGATAAGTCCACCAGTTAGCAGAGTCTCTAGATCAGCCTTATGATTAGTGAGATTCTCCAGATCATTCTCGCAATTAGTCTCCGGACCTTTCACAGGTTCTGCATCGATTCTGAATAATGATCACATTCTAGCAAAGCTAAAAAAAATTGAAGATGAAAACCAACACTGTTGCATGTAAGGGTTGCATTTAGTAAAGATGTGGAAAAGGTAGACAACGAAGCTAACGTATGTACCACCTCATGCTGCTACTCAGAAATGCTGAATAGTCCCTAGGAGGTGACTTTATCAGACATGGTTGCTATGGATAATACCGCCGGTTTGTTTGAGGATAAAAGGACTCTGGGTTCTTTAGATAGTTTTGAACCGCGTTTCTTCCATCGGCATATTAAGTTTCGTTCTAGTACATGCTGTTGTTTTGTAGTAAGCAGTTTTATATGCTAGTAAGCAAAACTCGCTATGCTATTTTCGATCACCAGGTTCCTTGTCCGTTGTACATTGTAGCCTAACAAAATTCATTATTCCATGAAAACCTTTAAAGAGACCTGACATTGCTCAGTATATGATCTGTAATAAAAAGGTAATCAGAATATTTAGTATAATAAATGTGACCAAAGTGGGGGTATAATGAAATAACAGCCAAAGGCATCAGAGCGTCATGAGTCACCGAATTTACATATTTACAATGATACGAATTTAATAGAGTTGTTATAAATTGGGTGTAGAGTTTAACGTGCATGCTTGCTAATTACTTTAATAAGACGATAATAAAAAAAGAAACAATTATGGAATTATTGTGACTGGGGGTGGCGTGGTGGTCCCTCACAGCATGGAGGTCCCAGGTTCATTTCCCAGGCTGGTGATTTTTAACTGCGTGTGTGTGTGTGGGGCCTGCGATGGACTGGCAACCTGTCCGCTGGGATAGCAGCAGACCCTATGACCCAGAGTTAGGGAATAAGCGGGTAAAGAAGATAAATGAACGAATGAACAACCCATCACTAATTATTTCTCCCAGTCTGTGCCAGACAGCCTTTTACCCTCTACTTGATTGTTTTGTTAACATCCCAAATACCTATAACATGTGAAGCTTATATGTACTTTGAGAATCTCTTTTTTAGACATATTAAGCAATTGGGGTTTAAGGTCCATTCTTCTGGAGGTGCTGGGAATCTAACCCCAGTTCATATTAGACATAAATTGTATTTTTGCACATAAAGCGAAAGGCAGGGCTACACATATACGAACAACCACACACACTCACTCACTCACTCCTATGGGCAATTTAAAGACCCTTTCAAAGACCCTGAAAAACCCTATTCCTGGGACTTGAACCTGGGACCTTCTTGCTATGAGAAAACCGTGCTACCCACTACACCACCGCACCACAGTTTAGCAGTTATTTTATTTAAAAAAGGACAACTTTTTGTAAATTGTTTGTAGTTTGTTTCTAGTTTTAGCCTACAAAACTAACATTTGAACACAGCTTATTTTATCTTAACAGAAGGTTAAAAACAGCTACTAACGTCCAGATTAGATTTTGAGTTTGTTGACATCTTACTATGAGATCCATATGTGGTTTCTCTTCAGCTGTCGAGAATGTTGTTGTATGTTGTGGCATTACATTATTCTTCACTGGAACTAAGAGACTCCAACACTGTTCCAGCTTGACAATGACCCTAAGCACAAAGCACCTGAAATCCATTAACACATGCTGGGTTATTATTATTATCAGTGTTCAGCACAAAGTCCTGATCTTACCACCACTGTACACCTTTGGTCTGAAGTGGAATGGCTACACCCCAGACCTCCTTACCTGATATTCGGGTCTGATCTCATTGATACTGTTGGAGCTGAATGAAGAGATAGCTCACACTCAAGCTTCACAAGTCTTACCAAAAAGTATAGCTTCATCAAATAGCAAAATGGGCATCAGTCTGAATGAAGATGTTTGGAATCATATGTGTTTGTGATGCTCTCAAAAAACCACAAACATTTGGCAATATAGTGTATGTCGTATAATTTCTCTCACACACACACACATCTATCCATTTTTCTGTCTCAAAAGTTTTTCTAAATGTCCTGTTTGTAAAATATTGTTTGCAAAGCGGCAGACGGATTACTTCTGAGATGTTCTTAAGGTCGTGTGTCCCCCAAAGAGACGAGATGATACAAACTTGGCTGATTATCGTACAAATATAAAATCAGTAGAATTTTTCTTTTTATCCACATTGGCACGTACAAGCCTGTCTCCTGCCCCACAACAGCTTCTTCATAATGAGCTTCTCCTGATGGAGGGAAAGAGCAAATCTGAATTTCCAATCAGCCTTTAGATATGATGTGGCATGTCCCTGTCTCCCTGTGTTTTTTTTTAATTCCACAGCTGTGTGTGCAGCCTGGGTTGATTAAATTTAGCATGGTGTGAGAATGTAAGAATGTGGTGAACTTTTCCAGGTGAATGATTCATTTAGGTTCTCTTCTGGTGCTTTATCTTAATGATGTCGGACGCAGTCAAGAGAAAAATGAGTGGAGACCCCGCTCCCCCTTCCCGTACGACAGAACAAGAGAAGTCAGTGTAGTATGACGGAGTCTCGGGGACCTCGACATGTGATAGATGGTGTTCAGAGGTATCAAATTTGCATGCAGCTGCAATTATTGAAGCATGGCAGAAATCCAAAGCAGAAATGTTTATTATAGGTGAATATATATAGAGGTGAAGAGGTACTCTGTATTGCAGCAGCTTTAGGGCTTGGATCTCCTGACCAATCAGAATGCAGAATTTTGCAGGTCAAAGATTTTTTTTTTTGGAATTGGCGCTTACAATTTGTCTACTCAAAAGGTTTTAAAACTGCTGGTTCGGCATTTTGACCTGAGCCCACCGTTATCACCAACACCAACCAATTAAAAACATTTTTCAGCAGAAATGTCCAGCATGCCTAAGAAGTTCAGAGATTCATACTCCCTGCTAGTGCCAAAGAGTGCTAGATATATTAACATTTTAAGGTGATGTATTCCTTTAATTTTAAGGGCAAAGCTGCTTACGTTGACAGTCATTCCCTCAAGTCATGTGAGATCCATTACTTCCCACCTTTGGTTATTCGTGTCTTGTTAGAATCGTAGAGAGTGATGGGGTTTACTTGCTTGCTGAAAGATTTACGACAGCACAGATAGTGTTAACATCCGCCGGCTATTTTGGTAAAATAATTGTAACATGCAGCCTTAGGATATTAAACAGATGCTAACTTTTAAATAAAAACTTAAACTAACACTTCCAGAAGCACCAGCTAACACGTGATGGCTAAAAACAGCTGACTGACCTAAAGCCTTCTAATCCTTTTAGACAGCATGAGCTAGATAATACACGCGTTACCTGGTTACAAAACGGCAAGCTTCATGTCCATTGATGTAACTGGTGAGATTTTTGCTTTAAGCAGATCTGTAGGGGCAGCGCAGTGGCGAAGTGGTTAGCATCCTCGCGACAAGAAGGTCCCGGGTTCGGTTCGATTCCCCCTGCCCCTGCGTGGGTTTCCTAACACAGTCAAAAGACATGTACATTAAGTTGTTTAATGATTTGAAATTGCCTATAGGAGTGTGTGTGAGAGTGTGTGTGTGTTGTGGGCAACCTGTCCAGAGTGTAGCCCTGCCTCCTGCCCTACGTGCGCTGGAATAGGCTTTAGTAGACTATGACTATGAGACACAGTTAAGGGAATAAGCCGGTTGAGAAGATGAATGAATGAATGAATCTGTAAAATTAGTTTGTATGCTAGTAAAATTCTAGTCAACATGGTAGCGAAATAATATCTAATATCTAATGTGTGCACATTAAAACAGTCCCATTTTGTGTATTTTTTTTGATGGTTAAACCTCATAATTTCTCAACAGAAATGTACACGTTGTAAGGTTTTAAGGTATTTTGTTGCAATAATAATTTGGGATTAAGTAAAATTGCACCACATCACTGCACATCAGGGAAATGCTTTGTACTTTGTACAGTGATTTTCTTAGCAAACAGGACCCATTAGCATTGTAGATCTCTGCATATTCAAAATAAGAGCAGCAAGGAAGTGTGTTACATATTTGGGGACGTTTTTAGTGGAGCAATACAATGATTGGGGTCCTATTTGCAAAAATGTCATGGTTATTTCATAAAATTGCATGGTCATGTACAATGCAGAGGGATTAGGAGAATTTGCATGAATAGTTTCCAACCATGTCTGTCGGATATTTGCCCAGACCTATAGTAGTGCTTCTACTTATTCCTATTATCAGTTTTTAGCTTATTTACTGTCATACTCAACCAATACATGAAAACTTACTAATATCTTCTGTACCCATTCCAAATGTTTGAGCTTGATCCCTAAAAACCTGGTATTTTCACCCTTAAAACTTCTAGTTGAATAGCGTTTCCCGCTCTATGTGGTACAGTAACACACCTGAAGTGTGTGTCTAGGTGTTAAAGCTGAGGTCTTGTCTACTAGTGGGTGAATCTTCGGAGAAAGTGGTTAAACTATGAATTGACCTGTTCTTCCGGTTTGGTTTTTGGATATTATTTTTGTAAGCTGTGATGGGTCTATTCATGATGAGTCATGTGGTGCAAAATCAAGGAACCAAGCTGTCGAATGGCATCAGTTCTTCATAAATATTCATCTATTATCAATCGCATTTGTCTATTTAGTGCTTGGATAATTTTTGGATTTCTATGGCGAGCTTACTTGGGTATTGTTTGGTTCCACTGTACTCTCACTGTAAAACAGATACTAGTGAAATAAATTTTGTTTGGACAGTTTGACCTTTTGTTTTTGGCCTGATTAATGATGTGCGGTAAAAGCAAACCAAACAACAGTTACCAAAAAAATAAGAATCTCTCCTTTAATTGGATATAACAGATTTATCAGTATGATATCATCATTTGCTGTACATTTATTCATTCATTTTTTTATAACCATTTGTTCCTTAACTCTGGGTCAAGGCGGTCTACTGGGGCCTATCTCAGTACACATAGGTTGAAAGGCAGGGGGTACATCCTAAACAGGCCGTCAGTCCATCGCAGGGCCACACACCGACAGACAACCACACACACTTTTTTCTATGGGCAATTTAGAGTAACCAAATGTTTTTGGACTGCTGGAGCTTCAGATGCTTCACATGTCCTCTTGACTTTCCGTCCTACTTCAGAAGAACCACTTGGTGTGCCAAGGTGCATTTATCATGTTAGACTGGAGAGTAAACAAGAAACAGAAGGGGGTGAGAAACATTGCTGTCCTCTGAGACATGGAGGCAGGTCACCACTCAATAGCGCTCTGGCATACCACCTTTACTGCCTATGTACGGTTTATACCGTACTACAGGGAATAAAGGATCAGCAGCCTTTTTACCTAGGAAAATCATGCAACCTACATTTAACCGTCCTAATTATGCTAAACAAGGTCCTTTAAGACAGAAAGCATCTGATCAGCCACAAATCAGAGGTGAGCTCATGCGTATCAAGGTTACTTTACCTGATCAGTTCGGGATCGCTAACAAGCAGCCTTTGGAGACAAAAATCTCACCTCACACACCAGGCAGCTCTGGTTATTTTAAGAGTCAGGGTTATCAATCTTGACCGATCGAAGAACGTCATGACAGGGTTGTAAGCAGGGATGATGGTTGGCCCTGAAGTCAGAAAACCTGGATGTTCTAATCATGCCCTTAGTGGCTCTGTTGAAATCAAGGTTAGCCTTGCCTTAACTTTTAATTTTCGATTGTCAAGCCTGATAGTGCGAGATTTATTGTAGTAGAGTTCTAAACTCACACCTTTTCCACCACACAAATAGCTTCCCAAAAATTGATTTTCTTCGAGCAATTAGTCAATTTTAAGGGCTAAAGTGTTATGCTTTCACCATGCAGCTCTACCAGGTCAGCATAAGATATTAATATTTCCAAATGGATGCTTTGAATTTATTATTATTATTTTTTCATTCCTTTTTTTTTAAAAGAAGGGGCTACAAATCCTTTGTCAAACGCCTGAAAGTACATCAAAATTAGACAAAATCCACATAGCAGAAGAGTTCTAATCTGGTGTGAATGCACAGCGCATTGCGTTTATTTCGGCTTGGAGCTGAGGCAGATTAATGAGCGGTATCGGCCCGGGCTGCCAGCCTACTGCTCAGATTAATGAGGCCAGACCTGTTCAAGACTCTACCGAGTGTTTTCTAAAATGCAAACGTAGCTGTTTCAAACCATTTTTAACACTGTCAAAGATCGACCTGTCAGATCTTTAGCTATGTTGGGCTAGATTTAGCTGCAGGGAAACTAAAGCCATGATTGCTTTCGATTTTGTTTTTTCAACGTGGACCTCAAAAGACTTTCCTTTATGCATGTGGGTGGGGCTAATTTCGGAATGTATATTGCATGGGAAAAATCACTTCTTTGGCTAATGGCAGTGGAATTAACTACACTTATAGCTGTTTTTTTTAAAGCAAGAAATTACAGAAGAAAATGGTGACTGACCTAAGTAGGTGGGAAGGTGGTAGCAGTGGTGAAGATGTTGGACTGCTGATTGAAAGATTGTGGATTCATATTCCAGCACTACCAAGATGCCATCGCTGGCCAATAACCCTCCAATGCTTAGCCGAATAAAAAATATGATAAATGTAAGTGGCTCTATAAGAGCATCTGCCAGAAACTAAGACACATTTTTGTCTACCGGAGAGATTTGAAGCCTGTAGTTGACATTTCAGGTGCTACAGCCTTACTATATACAGTAAATCCAACTCTTTAAATCCCAAGGGCCACACTATAACATTTAATTTAATCAAAGCTAAAGATTTACTTTTTGCATAAAGTGAGATCCCACTAGCTTGAAGTTATAATTTTATGCATTGGTGGGTCCACCACCAGAAGTCCCTCTTTGCTGAGTATCAGAATCCCTAACCTACATTTACCAATTTAATCCCAACATTTGTTCTATGAAACTATTCATTCATTTCCACCAGTTTGTTCTTTACATTCTTGCACTGCTTTCAATATTTGGATTTGGGTGATGTTTTCTGTCCAATCATATTTCGTTCTCTTTGTGCTGCCATGGTAATTCAATCTGCTCAGGGCCTTTTAAATCATGGAACTTAAACCATATAAGCTAATGGGGCTGTTTCAAACCGATCCGATATAAACTTCACCTCACAAAAATCTGTTATCAGACAGGGAGATCAGGAAAGAGGATTGTTTGGCACTTCCAATTCAGTGCCAGCCTGCGGTAGCGCTGGCTAACAGACTGTTAATGTATAAAGTACTTTATTGTTATTTTTTTTGTCATATTATTAAATAAATATTGAACTGCTCCAGCTGATGTAGATGGTACAGTTATTGTTGTAGTGTTGAGGTCAATATATGAATGATCCCCTTAGTAATGCTGCATCTTTTTATATTGCATTTTCTATAGTATTGACGGTTTCTATAAGAGTAATGTGATAGTGGTGGTATTGAGAGGTGGTATTAAGAGTCATGTAGGACCCCACTGATGGCCCAGGTACCAAATTCACCACCTGCCACTGGTTTTATGCTGCATGCAGGTCTATCATTTGGAGCTTTCCTTAAAAAAGAACCTGAAAAGATGGGATTGCAATCACTTTGATGAGTCAGGTCAGAAACTGTAACTCGGGTCAAATGAAGCTGTCAAAGAAAGTTCTTAAGACAGAGAACTGTGTAGTTGTATGTAAAGCTCTTCATCTCAAGTGATCTAGTGATCTAGCTTGAATCTACCCTCTCAGGAACATGTTTATTATAGACAAAGTGTGCTCATTTAGGGATAGCAAGCTAAAGCAAAATACACCATGCGAAAGTAAGTTAGGCAGTTGTGATGCTTGAAGATAAACCATGTTCTTTCGACTGAAGCTACAAAGACATTTAGAGAGAGAAATCGGGTGGCCAGATGAAGCAAGAGAAAAGAGTCATATTGATTCAGCACCTCTGTCTTTGGGCACAGTGTAGCTGGATCTCCCGCCAGGAAAAACAAATCACATCGGAGGAGTGATGGATGTGGCGCTCCAGGATGCGCAAGCTTTGCCATCTGGACGGGCAACACTGTATCTTAGCCCAATGCATAGCAAATTAAATTTACATCCAATGCAGACTCTACCTTTGGCATGAGGACACAAAGAGACCACCCAAACACATGCACACTTCTTCCATCAAACCCAACACTATACTATATTAGCAGTTCTGATTCTTAATCAAAACAAGCAGCGATCTTCTAAAAGAAAAGAAAAAAAAAAGCTTGATTCCCCACCATTTTTACCTTTCTCAGCTAGCTTTATATTCATGTTATGGATCTCACAACTACGGAATACTAACAGTAAACGTGACCAGCGCCCTTTTACACGATGCTAATAAATACGCACTTGTCTCTGAAAGGTCTTTTTTTACAACCCTAAACTAAGCCATGTCTTACTTTCTTTTATTAGATCACTTAGGTTTAAGGCCTGTGTTAACCGCGAACATTTTTATTTTATTAATATAGCTTACTGAGGAATTCTTTGGCTTATACTTTAAAGTATTGTGCGATCATACATGTACTATTGGGACCAACTCTGTTAGACCTATTGAAAAAAAAAATTCCCCTAAGATTTAAAAACCCACAAGATACTTCTATCTTTTTGTTTTCTGGAAGCCTTTCCCAGTTTCTACCCACATAACTTTATATTATATACTTTATATTCTAATATAAATATTTTTATTAAATTCAGGGGCTAAAGATATAAATATATAGTAGGGGCAGTGGTGGCTGAAAATTATTAAAACACTCAGTTGTTGATCAGGAAGACCTGTGTTCAAGCCCCACCACAGCCAAGTCTACAAGTCTGACAACTTTTTGCTGCAGGTTTAAAGGGGTCACAGCGATCTACTGGAGCCTAGCTGTCATTGGACAAAAGACAGTTCACCCTGGGCAGAGTAGAATCACCAGTTAATCTAATGTACATGTTTGTAGACTGAGGGATGACACTGGAAAACTAGGAGTAAACCTATGCAAGTAGAGGGAGAAAAAGCAAACACAGAAAGACCCCTGCTGCGGATAAATAGTCAAGAATTCCTTCCTTTCACCTCAACCAAGGACAAAAAGAATTTGGTTTTAAAGAATCAAAAGTGTATGGTGTGTTCTACGAGTACTAATAGAGCGTAGGCAGGGTTTATTAGGCAAAAGACAGTACACCCTGGACAGGTAGCCAGTCCATCGCAGGGCCAAACATAGATGAACAACCACACACACACTTACGCTCACTCCTATGGTCCGCACTGAGCTACTACTGGTTCCACTATAGTTCTATTTGTAATTACATACATAAAGTACCCCAAAGTAATTATCCAAGTACCCCTCAAGAAATCAAAAACTTCAAGGTATCTAAACACTGGGAAGTAGGGCTACCTTCTACTTCATAAAAATTGAAGATTTACAGAGAACATCTCAAAGGTGGACTAAAATAAATCTCCTCCCTCTGGATGGCGCCAACCTCCAAAACCTTAACTTTATGAAGTTCCTTTCACCTAAACCAAGGGCAGAAAAAATAGGTTATGGTTTGGCAGGATGAGGCCTGAATAAAATCACTTTTCTTAAAAGGATGGTCCCCAAAGCATTCTGGATAGTTACTGCATTCCACATTCAATGCTAATTCAATGAAGCTCGATTTCGCCGGGTCACTGAATCGGTGATTGGGTTGACTCCGTGTTGACTTTTCATGGAAGAACCTAGATTAAAGTCAATGTTTTATGAGAGATGAATTTTTAGTTCGGGCTGCTTACATCGAGTTACGTAACACAGGTAAATTGACTTTCCTTCTTATCTGCTTGTGTCGATGACAAAGAACCGGTGCAAAGTAAATAAGCGCAGATCTTTGATCTGCTGCAGTGATTATCCTGTAGGACACGACTCTAAGGACTGCTTTGTTTGTATATCTGATAATCGACTGTAGCGTATAACATTTTTCCGCTACACATTTGCGGTACATTTGGGCTTCTGGAATGCAAGTTATTTTTCTACAACTATTCTTTGCCTACAATGTGATCGAGGTGAAACTTCATCATCTGACTGTCGATACGCACCAGAACAGGATTTCAAAATAAATCGATGCAACGATTTAAAAACTTTTTTTTAACCAAAAGATAAACTGATTTTATTATATAAGGTAAGCGCAAGGTCACAAATCTCCAGTAGGGTTGTTTTTTTTTCAGTTTGAAGCCTGTTTTAAGAGATTTTCAGCCAAACAAATGAATATGAATGAAGAAGGATCTGGCTTGTTAGTGTCAGGGGTGTTCCTGGGGATGCGGATCCAGGATTTAATGAGTCTTATTTCATTCATTCATTCATCTTCTATACCCGCTTATAGCTCTGGGTCACGGAGCCTATCCCAGCGCACATTGGACAGGTTGCCAGTCCATCACAGGGTCACACACACACAACCACACGCACTCACATTCACCACACGCACCTATGGGCAATTTAGAATCACCAATCAACCTAAAGCACACGTTTTTGGACTGTGGGAGAAAACCCGGAGTACCCGGAGGAAACTCAAGTAAGCGCGGGATTCGAACTCAGGACCTTCTTGTTGGTGCTAACCACTTCGCCACCACGCCACCCGAGTCTTGTTTTCTTGTTTTCAACACTTTTTATAAACTATGCGAGTAGTCATAATCATGTTATAAGGCATTACAGATATCGATTACATTTATTCATTCATCTTCTATAATCGCTTATTTCCTAATTTGGGGTCACGGGGGTTTGCTGGAGCCTATTCCAGCACACATAGGGCGAGAGGCTGGGGTACACCCTGGTCGCCAGTCCATCCCAGGGCCACACATAGACAAACAAACACACACACTTACTCACTCCTATGGACAATGTAGAGTCACCCATCAACCTAATGTACATGTTTTTGGATGGTGCCCAGAGGAAACCTTTGTATGAAACCTTTGATGTTTTTGGCCACCTCCATTGAACTGATTTATTATTGCAAACATGTTATAAGCCTGGATTAATGGTTCACTTTTTTTTATATTTACAACAGCATTTTAAAAGTAATGATGTAACAAAGAAATTACAGGGGAAAAATATTGCATATGATGTCGAATTTGAGGTCGTATCTCTGGTAATAATGATTCTATAATGACTCATGATGTATTTAAAAAAATCAATAGAAATAAAAAAAAATGTTTCTACAAATCTTAAACCTCTTTCTCTTCTCCCGTTCCTCCCCAGACGACGGACGACCCGTTAGTGGCGTCTGCCGAGTGTCCGAGCGATGACGAGGATATCGACCCGTGTGAGCCGAGCTCAGGTGGGTTAGGTTAGTCATCACTTTTATTACTCCTTTTCTCCAGCCTTATCTGCCCCTCAGCATCTCTCCGGAGAGCACCAGGACGACTACTCCCTGAAAATGTATCTGATGCTGAAAAGTTCCTAGCATCAATGTTCAACTAGGGTCAAAAACTAAATGTAATTCTGTCATTTTATAATACTGCCATAGTGTTAGTTTCTCTAGATACCTAATAATAAAAGTATAATCTTTTACTGTTACAATGTATTAAAATGCATCTTTATATCAAAAACACTTTCCTCTTAAAAAAGCTACATAGGTCCTTACACAAGCCTTTCATAGCAAATGTTATAAACCTACCTAGCCACGAACTCTAGCAGACATCAACCAATAAAGTTTACTTATGAAGCATTATAAAGTACCTTTTGTCTCTGAACGTGCTTTAAAATGTCAAAACACAACAATATGTCACTTGACATTATGTCACTTGTCAATAATGCAGCACAACGCCTACATATCCGGTTTTGACCTGTTAAAATATGCCGCAACAAGATGCCAGATGATGCAAGTCATCATTATAACATGCTTTGTCTCTGCTAATCATTGATTCATTATTGATATGAAATTAAGAAGTCTTGGGTGTATTAAAAGACATATCTGTGTTATGATGCATTATAACATTAATACACATTTCCTTTCAAAATGAGTAACATCATTGACCTACAGAAAGTTGCTATTTTCTGGAACAAGTTGGTCCAAGTGCTCATTTAGATCCTTATTACAGGACATTTTCGGTCCTAGCTTGTCTTAATGTTACTGTTGACATAAATCACTTGTGTAGCTTTTGTTCAGTTCTATGAACATTAGCCTAAAATGAACATTGTATCTATGCTAAGGTGCTAACATGATAATGTGACCTTGCTTTTTTTTTGCGCTATTAGCTTGCAGAATAGCTTGCCCCTTACATTAGCTTCAAGGGATTGTGACATCTGTTAAATTTTCTTTAATGCTTTATGCATGAAGGCGATGATTTACCAGTTATAAATAAAGACAGAAACCACCAGGATGAAGCAGAGATAGCGCCTTCATGCTTTTGATGATCGGTAATTACACAGAATGGCAGGTCCAGGATTTCAGATAGTGTTGTCTTGCTTTTCGGTTTACATACACTGATTATATATAACACACTCCAGGTGCGCTAAACCATGATTTTGCCCTCAATAAAAAACAAACACTGGGGTTTTGAAAGCACATGGTGGTATTTAACACTCTGGGGTCTGACTGTGAGCCTCGGCATTAAAAAAAAACAAGTCTGAGACCTTGAGAGTGTCTCAGTGTTTCTGATGAAACCCAAAAAACCAATAATGATCTTGTGAATGTATAAATCTGGTACTGACTAGGATTCTCCATTTTCAAAAGGAAACTACTTCAACCGTAGATTAGATCTTCTTGGCCTTCATGTCCATATATAGGCCCTGAACTATAATTGCCCCTAAGGTCAAAAGACTGCTAAAAATTTCTGCCATCAGATGCCCTTATTCACCTAAATTTTTTCTATTTTTTCAAATGAGTTCAGGAAAACCTGAAAGACTGGGCTTCGAGACCTACCTCCACCAGTTAGCCACTGTTTGGTCCTTGAGAGGAAGAACCTAACCCTTCCTGCTACAAGGGGACTGTCTGTAGCTGACCCTGTGCTCTGTGCTCTACATATAGAAGCCTGGAGATGCAGGGAAATTAAGACACAATTTTCTGATCTCCAGAAGGACCCACACCTTATCCACCAAACTAACACTTCCTTGACGACCTTTAATCTGCAACTGCTGGGCCCAAGCAAGGCTCAGTTGGAAATGAAAAAGCGATAAATTTAATTTTAATATCTGTTTAATGCTAAAAATGTACATTTTCTAGGAATCAAACTGAACTTTAGTCTAAAAACACTTCCTTGAAGACCCTGTCTCTTTTAGGCCCCTGAGTAAGGGC
>JAOTQW010000026.1:651472-664912 GCA_026260075.1 Sisor rabdophorus
TGACCTTGAGTTATGGGTGCCATTTCTTTTAGACAGATAAATGAAGTGCACATGATTTTACCACATATTTTATTGTTATCACTCTATTGCACTATTCTAAACAAACATATATATTTTGTATAACACACAAGTTTCAATATTAATTTAAACTCCAGTAGCACACCATGGAATGTGTATACAGCTAACTTTTGATTCCAAGTACAACCAAATTGCCACTGCTGGGACCTTGAGCAAGGTCGTTAACCCCTTCTCCTCAGTCGTGTACTTCTTTTATAGGTCTGGTATTCGGAATACGAGTTCTAACAAAGCTACAAAACGTCTACTGAATTCAGAGGGTTAAATGACATGTTACTGAGAATTAAACACAATTCACAATTTACATATAAAACCCACAATTCAAAAAAATATTTATTCATTCATTTATCTTCTATATCCACTTATTCCCGAACTCGGGGTAACGGGGGTCTGCTGGAGCCCATCCCAGCGCACATAGTGCGAAAGTTTGGACAGGTCGCCAGTCTGCCGCAGGGCCACACACACAACCACACGCCCTCACATTCACTCTTATGGGCAATTAAGAATCACCAATCAACCTAATATACATGTTTTTGGACAGTGGGAGGAAACCGGAGTACCCGGACGAAACCCACGCACCACTACGCCACCATGCCGCCCCTATATTGCCTTTATTGATGAAGGAAATAGGGGACCCAAGCCAAGAATCGTACCTGGGTTTCGGCCAGAGTGCAAGGACTTACGCATAAAGATGTTTCATAGCTTTGTTTAATATCTATTTTAAGCACTTTGTGAGATCAAATTCAGAGATTAAGTTTTTACAGGCTAGAGAAAGTTTCATCAAACATTTTGATATTTTGGATCTTGTTATTTTATTAAAAATATACATAAGGGTCAATTGCTGTCCAGAGCAGAGCAATATTTGCCAGGGTCAGACCATGCCAAAGCATCTGTTGATGTCATCTATACCAAATGGCTATTTGTAAAAGACTGAACCTTGGCAGGCTGCTTTTCATGTAATTGGCTAACTTAACAAGCTGGCCATGAAAGCTTCAGGTTCCAGTATGGGGGATTAAACCATGCAGCGATCGTAGCCTCCAGAAAGCTCTGCAACGGATCCCGGTAATCGGTAATTGAATTCCTCACGCCAGTGTGAGTTGAGAACAAGTAACAAACAGAGCTGGCAGTCTAAAAGTCATCAATTTCAGACTGAGCCAGAGATTGAGACGGTAAGTGAATCGATACTGCATTTCTATGGCATGATGAACCCATAACCTGTCCGAGGGGTTTGAGGAAAGGGAAATTTGATTGGTGAAGAGGGAGTTAGGAGGGCATTGTGTAAGGGTACTCTCTGTTCAAGATGGGCTTAATGAGGTGTTTATCCTTGGACTAGCTGAAAATACCCATTGTTCAAAGCATGACAGTCACCTCTGAGACAGAAAAGAAAAAGATTTTGATAAGAAATCTGTCTCCCAGTGCCCATTCTGAAGCTAAAAACTCAGCAGGGAATCACTTACTCTGAAGGTAAAATCAGTCCAACATGTATCTGATATAATTTCATTGTTGTGTAGAGATAAAAGAATGTCAGAAAAAAGAAGCTGCTTGACTGTTAATAAGAAATAATTGAATTTATTTGAGTTTCAATGAAGTGGGATTTATGAATCGTACACATGTGCCCTGAGCTACTTGCTGGTGGTATAAGGTTCAAGTCATGAAAAAGAAGATAAGAAACTGTAAATAAACATGGCACTAATTCTCTTTTCATTTAAATTGGCAATATAAATGTTTTTTGGATATTCATAAGTAAATATTTTTTAAAATATTTAAATATATACCAATAAATATTACGGATCTAAAACCTGAAAGTCTGCACTTATCCAGAGCAACTTACATTTATGCAACTTGTCAATTGGGTATTAAGGGCTTTGCTCTGGAGCTTAGCAGTGAGGAACCACAATCTGCTGGTTTGCAGTCAAACACCTTAACCTATGGGCTACCACAGCCTCCAGAAAAAAAACGAAAATGAGACTGATTCCAGGCTCCAACCAAGCGAATTTTTTCGCCTTGGTGTCATTGATTTGCTGCATTGATTTGCTGCATTGTGTCTCTTTGAAAAAGCATAAAGGCGACTCTATCTTTTGTGTATCTTTAACATGGCAAACCTCAAGGCACAACTTGGGGCCCAATCCAATTGTATTAAATTTCATTTTAGGTACATTTATTTTATCAGCTGTATAACTGTATGAATGTTGCACAAGAAATTGGTTATGTTTAATTGAAAAAGTATATGGTTATGAGCTATTGGCTATTTTAGTCTAGGATGCCCTTTTTAGAATCCATTTCAACAAGCCTGCTTAACAAGAACAATTAATTGTGATTTTGCAGTTGTAGTAATCACACAAAAATCATTCAGTAAGGATCTGGAAATTTGTATATATCAGCTGATATTTTCTAGGCTGACATGCATCATGTGGCCTAAATACAACACCTATTTATCTCTTCACTCACATACAGGATTCTGGGCTTACGATTTACGAATTTTGCCCGAAATATTCTAGCTAGAATTTTCTGCTAGCAGTAGACAATTTCTCTGCTTTTGCTTTAACTCAATCTTTTTGCAGCCTGTCACATCCTGGCATCTTTTTAATACAGTGAGAACATATACAAAGGTTGCTTTGGTGTTGCATCATTTTACTCTGGTTTGGTTTGTCCTTAAGCGCAGTTAAAAAGGTTTTTCCGGTTACAGATACTGGAGAATCATTCAGACATTAAACAGTGTCGAATATCAGTTGTCTATTTCACTCTTATTTCACAGGCTGGGATGTTTAATGTTATTTCCTTACTCCTTAAAACCCCTTTTTTCCTTTTGTTAATACAATTTCACTCACTTGCCACCCCCCCTCTCTCTTTCTCCCTCCCTCTTTTAGTGGTTTCTTTCAATGCCAGGTGATCTAATATTTGAAAATGTACATTGATGAATGTTTTTTTTTCTTGCTGTGCGCTATGAGAATAAAAGAGGGGGACAGAGCCCGGGTCCGTAATTACATTTATAGTGAAATGCATCCAAGCATGGAGGATGGGCAGAAAGGTATTCATTTGAAATGCATGACTGGAGGCTGCTACACACGCAGAAGATGCAGGGAGAGCTACGCCTTTGGTAGTTCAATGAAATCGGGTTGTGATGAGGATGCAAACAACTCTTGCATGCCCCAAACTACATGGCGTGTCTACACATTTAGAGCTGCAATCTGAACAAAGACATATTTTATGGAAAATGTAAATTAAATGCAACTTTGACTCTATGTTTTACTTATCTCTGCATGTCATAATAAAGGTTTTCTTTTAGGTATACATCCCCGTTAGCTGATAAAGATGAATAATAATTTGTTGGTCACCACTAGCAGAATGCTACATTCAACATAATTATCCATGATAATAAGCAGGGGCAGCATGGTGGCCTAGTGGTTAGTACTGCAGCCTACAGCAAGAAGGTCCCGGGTTAAATTTTTAGGCAGGGGTATTTCTGTGTGGAGTTTTCATGTTCTCCAGAAACATGCATGTAAGGTGAACTAGTGTCTAATTGCCATAAAAATAGCCTTGATGCTGGCATGGCAGAAAAAAAAACAAGGCAGGTGAAACTAAACAGCAATCCAAAACAGCAATCCACAAAATAAACTAAATGAAAATGTCCAGAAATAGTAAACAAATTTGGTAAATGATTTTTTGAAAATATATATTTTATATACCAATACCAGAGTAGCTGGAGTGAACCTGGATTTAGAGAACATGCAGAAAGAACATGCCAAAGAACACCACAGGAACGCCTTGCTGTGAAGTGAACATGCTAACCATGTATATTAATAGTGCTGGGACTCAACCTCACTTCTTGAGGTGTAGCATGGACACAAAAATCTCTATCTCTAAGTAAAGACTGCTAGTGAGGAAAAATAAATACAAACATGAACAGATTTAATGGGAGGGTCACGAATGAACCTGTCTTAACTTGGAGTGGTAATTTAATGAGTTATGAATCTATTAATTTATTTATTCATCTTTTATACTCGCTTATTCCCTAACTTAGAGTCAAAGGGGTCTGCTGAAACCTATCCCAGTCCACATATGTCAAAAGGCATCAGGTACACCCTAGAGAGGCCACCAGTCAATCACAGGGCCATACATAGATTAAGAACCACACACTTAGGTTACCTAGAAGAAGCATGTAAAGTGTGAAAGCAGCGGACCTAAAACTAAGCCTTGGGGGACACCATATGTGACAGGGGAGAATGCGGAATAGTCACCATTTAAATCTACAAATTGGTAGCGTTCTGTGAGGTAGGACCTGAGCCAGGCGAAGGCCGTTCCTTTAATTTTTACTCCTTTTTCTAGTCTATGAAGAAGGATATTATAGCATGAGTGTTTGAAAAGCTGTAGGTTATTCTCAAGATTTGAGAGCTAAGTAAAAGGATAAAATTTTTGGAGTCAGAGTTTATGGTAAAATTTCAAAACCCAGATCTCAAAACACTCATACAGATATTTCTCTTGAGTTCGGATCTGAAACACTGAAATGTATGTTGTTGTCTTGCTATCAAGTTATGTGGCTCCCTTCTTTTTATGATGTGTTTCTGCCTTACTTTGAAGGCATATTGCTGCCTTGCTCTAAGGCTGCATTGCTTCCTCGCACCCATGGTTTGCTTGCATCTGGTTTGGTTGCTACCTTGTTTTTATCTGCATCTGGTTTTATGTGTTGCTGCCAGGCTCTAGAGTTGCTTTGCTTTGGTTGGTCCCAGTTCCCATGGTATGCTGCTGACATAAGTATTGACTGCACAATAAATGTGATGCTGCAAAGCTCCCAGGTGGTGTTGCTGCCTCACTCTCTGGCTGTGTTCCTGCTGTGTACTGCAGAAACACCCTTAGGGTATTTTAGGGACTATTGATGCCTTGCAGTCTAAATATTATACTGTTTAACTTTCAGGCTTTTTTTGTAGCTCGCCCATGGTGTGTTGCTGCCTCGTTCCCAAATTGTTTCGCTGCCTCGCACCTTGGATATAGGATATGCCCTTGTGTGCCCTTAAGCATATTGCTGCAGTACTCCTAATGCCCCTTAAATGTAATTTTGCTATGCTTCCAGGCTGTGTTTTTACCTTGCATTCTACATCCATGCTGCATTGCTTGCCTGCTGTGTTGCTACCTCATTTTGAAGATATGTTACTGCCTCACTTAGCTTAGTTCTAAGGGGTGCTGCCTCAATTTATGATGTGATTTTGCATTGCATCAATGTTGTGTTCCTGCTTTGCTTATATTGTGTATTGCTGCCTTGTCCCATGTTGTGCCTTGCTTCTTATATCGTCACCTAGCTCCAAGGGGGTGGGTTTATTTCTCACTACAAGGGAGTCTGTTGCTGCCTCGATTCTCGGGTGTGGTGCTGCCTCTATAATATTTTTTATTGATCGCAGAGACTTGTATCATGAGGGGAAAAAAAGCAAATTTAAGGGTGATGGACACACGATCCATCTTCTGATCATCCAACTGATGAGTCATTTCCCCCTCATGATAATCAATCCTGTCATCATTGTTAGCTCATCTTAAATGGCCATCATTCCACTGGATATTTTTGGCCACAATCCAGAGAAATGTTATTATCTGCACAAATTTGTCAGTACACACCACCGGTGGTGCCAAGGGCTGTGCCGGTAGGCTAAGCCTTCTGTATGCAGTTAACAGTTAAGTGCTCACGTGTTCTTTGCATTTGACGGAAACCAAACGCCGCATTCTCACCATCTACAACATGTCATTATCCTCTATCACTCGAACTCTCAAACTTTTTAAATATAAACTCTTTTAAGATTCTTACTCTTTCTTTCTGACTCTCTATAGCTGCTTTATGGGCACCACTCAATAAAATTATTATTAAACTTCACAAATTTTTTTTTTTACTTTTCAACTTTCAACTCATGATTTTTGGAAGAAAAAATCGTTGTGAACTCCTGCAAAGTTTTCGACTTGAAGCCTTCTAAACATACACATTGTCCATCAGCGATATGATTGGCTCTGAGCCAAATGCTTATTTTTTGAAATAATATATACTTATTTAAGCTTCAAGTAAAATTTCCTTCCTGTACAATCCTCATCAATAAAGTCTGCAGCACCACAGCTGAGGCAGCCGCCGATGTCAATACATCATCTTCCGGATCAGAAGCCCTGAATTAGACTAAAAGAGTAGATCAGTCAGGAACTTCAACCTGAAGCTGGCTTTACTTAAAGCAATCTTAATAAACTATATATATGTTAATAATCAAATTACACTTTAGAATACACCACTATATTCTGATTGGCCAGAAGGTGTGTCTATGGTAACACCTTGAAAGTCTTATGATGAAGTAAACTAAAAGAACTGAAGACATGACCTAATGTTTGACTTTGTTGATTTTTCAGGTAATTTTTGCTTTCATTGTACCTAGCAAGGCATTGACTTATGGCATCATCTCAGATATCTTACTGATGTTCTCCATAGAAGAAACTTACTCCATAACTCTGTTTCGTGCCTCTAGCTGTCTTGTTGCCCTCTGAATAAACCCCATTACACTGCTGTTGACTCTCCTGAAGAGACATTTGTTTGCACCTGCAATAAAGCCACTAATCCAGCTTGGATTCCAGAGCACTTCCAAAACCCTGATAGAACATTTAATAAATCCAGCAAACAATAAAACAATGGCTGACGAAAAGAGAGACAGACAGACAGGGTTGTGTCTCTGTGATTTAGGTGCATGACTGTCTAAATGGGATGAAGATTCAGTAACTCAGTTTCTAGGTGATTTAGTGTGTCATTCATTGATTGATTGATTGATTTCCTAACTTGGTTTCACTGGGGTGTGCTGGAGCGTATCCCACCACACATAACGCAAGAGACAAAAAGGCACACACTGGACAGGTTGCCAGTCCATCGCAGGGCCACACATAGACAAACAATCACACACATTCACTTCTATGGCCAATTTAGGATCAACAGTCAACCTAATGAACTGTGGGAGGAAACCAGAAAACACAGAGCGCATGCAAACTCTGCACATAAAGGACCCCTTGGCCAGGTATTAAATCCGGGACCTTCTTTCTGTGATGTGACCATGGTAAAAAATTTTCCCAGTGTGTTGTTAATTCATTAAGTCAGTGATTCACTGTTTCTTCAATTCAGTGTCTAAGTCAATAACATTAACGGAGATTTCATTTGTCCAACTGCGCTATTGTGGGCTAAGGCTCCTACTCATGGGCCCAAGTGGGGTAACTTGATGGTGCTGGGAATCCAACCAAAGATTCATCGAATCAATGACTGTGATTCAGTGTTGGTTACAGTGGTATGATCATCAGAACGCTTTTGGGTCCCTAAAGCCACATCAATTGCGTGCATATCCAGTTTTTTTCCTCAAGAAGCTGTGTTTAATGCTCGAATCCCCAAATGGTTTGCTTTCACTGCTTTGTGAATCAAGTTGCTTTTTTTTCCTTAGCAGGTATAAATTCAGGTCCACCAAATGTACATATTTCAGGACTGTGGGAGGAAACCAGAGTACCCAGAGTAAATCTACGCCAGTGCGTAGAAAATATGCTCCACACAGACCTCTTGCCTAGAAGTCGAACCAAAGTCCTTTTTGCTGTGAGGTAACCATGCTTACCACTATGCCACCCCACTGCTGGAGACAATTATTACATTTGCTTATCCTCATCTGATGCTGTGCGTGATTTTTTTTAAAGAAGGGGACCCGTTCATAATTATTGGCAATTGGAAGGGGTGGCTTAGTGGTTAATGTGTTGGACTAATACCAGGGTGAGATTCTCACCACCAGCAATCCACAACTGTTGGATCCCTGAAAATGGCCCTTAACCCCTAATTGCTCAGTTGTATAAAAAGTGATAAATGTCAGTCACTCTGATCAAGGGCGCCGGCCAAATGCTGCAATGGTAAATGTATTGGCACAGTCATTTTTCATTTTCCTACACAAATATGGAAAATGTATTTATTTATTTATTTTCTTTACTGGCTTATTTCCTAACTTATGGTCACTGGGGTCCACTGGAGCCTATCCCAGCGCACATAGGGCCAACAGGTCACCAGTCTATCTCAGGGCCACACATGGATAAATAACCGCACACGATCACACTTACTCATATGGGCAATTTAGAATCACCAATCATTTATTTATTCATTTATCTTCTATACCAGCTTATTCCCCAACCTGGAGTTATGGGGGTCTGCTGGAGCCTATCCCAGCACAAATAGGAAGAAAGAAAGGGGGTTCACCCTGGACCCACAATCACAAGCACTCACACTCAATCCTATGGGATTGAGGGAATCACCAATCAATCTAATGTAAATGTTTTTGGACATTTACAAAATTAATAAAATTACACCTATCGCTTCATTAGAAAAAAATTATTGGCACACACATTGTTCAAATGTAATATTTTAAGAGTTTCAAATAAATAATATATTTTACAATAAACATATAGCTTTAGTTTTTATAGCTTCAGTATTCTTATTCTTTAGGTAGCTGTTTGACTTTGTGACTGTGTTCAAAATTATTGGCACCCAGTATAACTAATATTTGTTAAAGATTTTTTGCCTCACAGCAATTCTCATGGGTTAGATTCCCAGTTCCCCTTTCTGTGCGGAGTGCTCTGCGATTGTGTGAGTTTACCCGGCGTACTCTGGTTTCCTCCCACAGTCTAAAAACATGTATGTTAGGTTGATTAGTGATTTTAAATTGCCAATAGGAGTGAGTGTGTGTCGTTGGTTGTATATGTGTGGCCCTGCAATGGACTACCAACCTGTCCAGGGTGTACCCCTGCCTCTTGCTCTATGTGCGCTGAGATAGGCTGCAGCAGACCCCTGTACTCCGAGTTGGAAAATAAACAAGTATTAATGATGAAAGAATGAATGGTTTTGTATTGATTATAGTTTGTACTTGATTATGATGTAACAATGGTTAAAAATTAGCTAATGTCCTCTTCATAAAATGCAAACAATTGGCGGTGTGTTAGTTCGATTCTTAATGTAAATATTAATAATAATGTTTTTTTCAATCGAGAATTGTTGCTGTCAGTGTATCAGGTTAATCAGGAACATCCATTTGCCCCCTTACAGTTCAGATTTAAATATACTCCATATCTAGAAAAAAATAAAAACACAATGTCCTGAACTGAAAGGAATAAAACAGTTTCAACATGCAGACAATATCTGCAAATTCAGAGACACCGAGAGACCTAATACTGCTGTGGAATTTTGAAAGATGACCCACTTTATATTTCACAGCTCACTGAACCCGACTCCTCTCAGAGTGTGTGAAGAAGACAATCAGGTGCTTCGAGTTGAATCTGTAAATTTTCAATAGAAAGTCGCTTTGGTAGAGTCACAAACAATCGCAAACTTTGAATTATCCATCAAAAGTGTGACGGATTCTTAACAGGTAATTTTGTGATTTTATATTTCAAGATTCTGGTTAATTTTTTTGGTTGAACTGTTTCATGCTCCTGGAATTTGTTTATTCAGGTTTTTTTCTTCTTATTTTATGTTCAGGTTTAATGTGTGTTTCTTCTGTCATGGTGTTGTTTTGTTGTTTAGGCTTCAAGGACCTAAAACTCCAGTTTTAAAGAAGACAAACTCATCATCATTAAGTGCATAGCAATCCCCCCCTTACAGCCCCCGCCCTGGAGGGCATACTGGTACTTCATTAATGAATGTTCGCTTAACACACTGAGTGAATTTAGGCAAAAAAAAGAAAGAAAGTGTTTATAAGGGACCTTGATCTTTCCCTGCAGTGCTGTTGATCTAATTTTAAAAAGTGTATTTGAAATTGACCTTGAACCAATCCAAAAAAAGCGAATATCACGCCAAAGTTATATGGTATTATAAAACGTTACGATATAATTAATATTCAAAAATATTGAATAATGTAGTAGTAGTAGCTTTAGTTAAGGTGTGGGACTGCTAGTCATGAAAATCACAAGTTACCACAGGTGGGCCACTGAGCAAGACCCCAAACCCACAACTGCTCAGATGTATAATAAAAATAAATGTGATGCTTAGGAATTCTAAATTTTGATTCATTCGACAATTAATAAATTGTTTTCTGTGAGTAGATGTTTGATATATAGGAAAGTGGTAGCTCAGTAGTTAAGGTGTTGGACTCTCGATTCCCAGCACCACAAATTTTGCCACTGAGCAAGACTCCTAACCCCCAACTGCTCAGTTAAAAAAAAAAGAAAATTGTAAGTCCCCTGTAAATGTTAATATAATGTAACACATTTGGAACAGATATTTATTGGACAGAGGCTCCTTATTATAGTTTACGTGTAAATCTGTCTTTTGTACAGACTATTTTAATTATTTAATCGGTAGAATTTTAGATTTGTGGTTACATTAACATTTCTGATTTTAGCTCCAATTATAATTATCCAAAATCTAAGTAAGCCAAACTGAACCCTTGATCTTTTGATATATATATGCATGCCTTAACTAACACACAAACACACATGTCTTTTAATGTGGAGTCCGTTTTTACCCACAGTCCAAAAACAGGTGCATTATGTTGATTGGTGACTCTAAATTTTGCCCATAGGTGTGAATGTCTGAGTGTGTGGTTGTGAGTGTGTGTAGCCCTGCAACCTGCAGCAGACCCCCATGACCCCGAGTTCGGGAATAAGCGGGTATAGAAGATAGAACAAAATTACCTGATGCTGCTGGAGTTGAACTAATTTGTATAGACACACATTGTACATAATCCATGAGTTACTATCAAAATACACCAAAATTCAATCACACCATATACCTACCTGTCTAAAAGCAATACTGTAACTATAACATTATCTTTTACCCCCTTTCATACACACAACAGAACTTAAATGTGCTGATGACATATCCTGTCTACGGGTGCACAGAGGTAGGAAAATACATATGTTCACAGGCAGGTAGTAGAACCGACAGTATAAGTTTGTCGTTACCTGAGCATCAAAAAGACGTGAGATATCAAACACTCTTCTTCCAGATTTATTCGCACTTCCTAGTAAGACTTTCCACTCAGTTCAGTCTGCATGTCCTCCCCTAGCTTGCGAGGCTTTACTCCGGTTTCCTCCCACAGGTTGATTGGTAATTCTAAATTGCCAATGGGAGTGGTTGTTGGTCTATGTGTCACCCCATGATGGACTGGCGACCTTTCGAGGGTGCCAGTCCCTGCCTCTCGCTCATATGAGTTAGGATAGGCTCCAGTAGACCCTTGTGACCCCCCTCCTTTGTTTAAGTAAGCAGATATAAAAAATAAATAAATGAATGAATGAAGAGACATTTATTCATTCTTTACCCGCTTATTCCATAATTTAGGGTCACAGAGGTCTGTTGGAGCCTATCCCAGTGCACATAGGGTGAGAGGCAGGGGGGTAAACCCTGGACAGGTCACCAGTCCATTGCAGGGTCACACACACACACAACCACACACTCACTTTTGCTCTTATGGGCACTCCTAATGTTCATGTTTTTGGACTGTGGAAGGAAACCGAAGTAAAGCCACGCAAGCAAGAAGAGGACATGCAAACTCCACACAGAAAGACCCTGTGCCAGGGAATCGAACCCAGGACCTTCTTGTTGTGAGGCAATTTTTTAGCAGTTTTACTTTTAAGCAATTTTTAAACCGGTTTCGATGCAATAAAGACTCTTGCTATGTATTGCACTGTATATGTATGACATTCTTCAGACTCCATGTTGCTAACACTTAAGTAGTAAAACTTTACAATCTGCTGGTTTTAAGGTACCTCATAAAATGGCCAATTTGGTACATCAGGGTAGGTTTTGCACCCACTCGCATATACACACATACACTGGCCTTTTATTAGGACACTGTGTGTGTGTGCATGTGTGTGTGTGTTGCTCTTGGATAGCAAGCAATAAATCATCCTTTGTGGATGAATGAACTTTTAATCAAATGGTATGTCTAGAAATTAACCAGTTATCTCAGTCAGCCAATGACATGGATTCAGACGAATATTAACAATTATCAAGTCCATTAACAGCAGCTTTCATTTCTCTCAAAGGTCATGACCTTATTTGCGTAAACGGTGTGTAAGGAGGGTTGGATGAAGATACAATGAGTGTAGTCTGAAATCAGATTTAAAAATCTGATTGGTGGAAATTTGTGTGTTAGATTTTTGAAGCTCCCCACCCTTGAGTGGGTTTACTCCAAGTTCTCTGGTTTCCTCCCACAGTCCAAAAACATGTTATATTAGGTGTTTACGAGTTTAAAGTACAAGTGTGTATTTGCTATAGCCTCGATGCTGGTATGGCGTTTAAAAGCAAATAAATAAACTATAAAAGGAAAATAAATAATTTATCTTATGTTTGTAGCCCATCAGCAGAGCTGGGGATTTTTTTGTATCACAGATCTAAAACTAATATAAAAATTTCCACACTTAAAAGTGTGTGAAAGCAGTCTGACCAAAGCGAAGCAGTCTGATCATTTGTAACCGGAAAGTGCATCATCTAATCAAATGAGAGCCCCGTTGTTCCATTTGCACTGTAGTTATGCAGAAAAACAGAACAGATGTGGTTTATTTTTAAAACAGAAGCAGCTCATCACACGCCCGGAGCCGTTTTACCACTGATAATGCTCTGTTAGAAAACCATCTGATTACTTGTACATGTCTAAAAATGTGGAAGAGAACAACAGATGGTAGACAGTATCGCAGAGGTGCCACTGTGATACATCCCGGCGTAGATTCCACCTTTTTTTCTGAATATTTTTCTAAAAAAATATTAAATATATTAGTAAAAGCATCATCAGACATTCTGAAAAATTATTGACCAAATCTGATGTTATTTCCCCAATGTTTCCACTCCAATTTTTGATCACAGTGGCCTGTTTTTGGCTGTCAGTATAGCTGCATTTTCACTGCAGTTTATTTATTAACTGATTAATTCACTAATTCATTCATCTTCTATTTCTGCTGGAGACTTTCCTGCACATAGAGCAAAAAGCCCCCTGGACAGGTTACCAGTCCATCGCAGAGCAACACATCTCGCCTATAGCAAATCATCAATCAACCTACTGTCCATGTTTTTAAACTATAGGAAAAAACTAGGGAACCCAGAGTAAACCCAGGCACTGGGAGAACATGCAAACTCCTTACAGAAAGAATTGCTGTGCTAACCACTGTGCTAACCACTACGACAAAAAGAAAACAAAAAAAACACCTTTTTATTTTATTGATTGGTGATTTTAAAATTTCACTATAAGAGATGTGACTGAGTGTGGCTGTTCATCAATGAGTGTCCTGTATTAAACCAGTGACCTGTCCAGGGTGCAGGCCAAGTTAGGGAATAAGTGGTTATGAATAAATGCGGCTGGGTGGCGCAGTGGTTAGTACCGTTGCCTCACAGCAAGAAGGTCC
>JAOTQW010000026.1:799471-823487 GCA_026260075.1 Sisor rabdophorus
TACATTTGTTTTTTGACTATAATAAATAACAGTCATTTAGAAACTGTAGGAAACTCTTACAGCTGTAAATACTTTACAAGCCAAAAATACAACAAGATAAACATTACATCAGGTCTTTTGCAAAGCCTTATAAAGCCAGAAACCCATACCCAAAGCTAGATCGTCTGTGACTTAATCCGATAGCGATCCTGTGAAAACCCTCTTAAAAATTCCCCGTAAAGATACCTAGAAACTAGGCCTGAGTTATAACTGACATTTGAGTTAATCTAATCCATAAAAAAGTCCCTAAACTTTAAATACATTTTACTATCCATGCTTGAAACCAAAAGGAATATTTTCAGTTTTGTTTATTAAATGGTAAAATTAATAATTCATTCATTCATTTATCTTCTTTACCCGATTATTCCTGAATTCGGTGTCACTGGGGTCTGCTGGAGCCCCAGCACACATAGAGCGAGAGGCAGGGGGGTACACCCTGGACAGGTCGCCAGTTCATCGCAGGGCCACACACACACACACTTACATTCACTCCTAAGGGCAATTTAGAGTCACCAATCAAACTAATCAAACTGTGGGAGAAAACCGGAGTACCCGGAGAAGACCAACGCAAGCGCGGGGAGAACATGCAAACTTCGCACAGAAAGACACTTGTGTTGTGAGGAGACGGTGCTAACCACTTCGCCACCACGCCGCCCTTAAATTAATAATTGAATTATTTAGTAAGAAAATTGGTATTAAAAGTTATTAAAAAATATTGCGGGATTCCTAGAAAGAATAATTTGACCATATTTTAAAATAAACATGAATAATTGTTAGAATTAGTGCAGATGGAGTGGTGTGGCTGTAGTGTGGAGTGACCTGGAGTTTAGCGTTCTGAGTCTGTAGTGTGGTGTTGTTCTCCTGCAGTGAGGCAGCCTGTCTCTGCAGAGCGAGGATCTGAGCCTGCAGGTTACTGCTCTGAGTCTCCAGCTGTTTCAGCTGTGTACGTAGTGCCTGCTTCTCCGCCTGAAGAGTGGCATTCTGGACAAAATAAAAATTTACATTTAAAATTTGAATAAGTATTTTGTCTGGATCTGTTAAGCACCAATTCCTCCCTACAGCAGAATGTTAGAACCAAATATTTATTTTGATAATTGTAATTTTTCTTGTACAAAAATTTATCGTATTTTGCTAATTCTGCCTTTATTGGTGGGACTAAATAAAACCTGGAGCGCAACTATGCATGTGACGCCTTAACCCACTACATCCTGGCGCTGGAGAACAATGTTTATTTATACTATTGGTCTCATTTAGAATATATCAGGGCGATACCTGGAGTTTCTTCGAGCTAGCATCATTCACTTACGTTTCTCTCCACCTCGATGAGTCGATCTTTGACCTTCAGCAGCTCTCGAGTGGCCTCATGACTCTCCTTTTCCCACGTCCTGACGTTCTGCGTGTCCTCTCCTCCTCTAGAGGGTGAGCTGTGCACCATGTGTTCCTCCTCTTCTCTCTGACGAAGAGCCTCATAGTTCTTCTTTACCTGATTAAGTTGAAGAGAGTTCAAGGTTATTTTACCAATATTGTTTCCTCATTACGTTTGGATTTAAAAAAAATTGGCATGAGAGAGTTGACAAGTGTTTGAGGTGAATGTTGTAGAATTCTTACTGTTTTGAGTTCCTGTCGCAGCTGTTGGTTCAGGTTGGAGGATTCTTGTAATCTGGCCTCCAGAGCTGCAATCTTTTCCTCTTTAATCTCCAGCGAGGACTTCAGGGTGGACTCCAGCTTTGACTCTAGCAGCTTGAACCTGAAAAATTTATAATTAATATAAAAAAAAATTTAGGTGCCTGAGTAAATAGCTTTTGTGTCTTTTGTGCCAAACAGAAGGAACGGCTCTTATTTGGCAGGTATATATTTTATTTTTGTATACAACCCATGTTGTTAACTGTTGCTCAAGTTTAGGGGTGCTGTATCATAGCGGACCCTTTGCTCTGACCCCAACCTTCTTAGATGGCATATGGGGAATGTGACAAAGACATTTACATTTTGTTTTGTTTATACAGTTCCTGCTTTTTCAGTCAATCAGATACCAAATTCTCTACACCACCCTCATCCAAGATGGTAACGTCTGATTGGCTGAAGATACCAGATTCAGGTCAGGAGCAGGAGGAGTTGGAAAACAAGCAGCATTTTGTTTTCACATGAAACTGGGGTCATAGCGCAGGCTTGGCCATGAGCAGAGAGAGGGTTAATGGCTTTTTTTAAAGGTTACGTGAGATTCCTGTGTGTGCAAATGATTGTCTGGTGTACTGGTATGCTGTGTGTGTGTGTGTGTCACCTTGCAGCAGAGCTCTGTTCATCGTGTAGCAATCCTTCCTTATTCAGCCCTATCTTCTCCAGCTCATGAGTCAGCTTTTCCAGATCATTATTCGTCTGCTGACTCTTTAGTTTCTCACTGACCAGCTCCTGAGTTACAGAATGTAAGGTCATTAGTGAGTAAAAAAAATAAATAAATACACATATTCAGATATGAAAACTTTTTAAACCATAGCAGTGACGCGGATACATTTAAAACATGCACATGCTATAATTATGAAAACACCCACAGAATAGAAGGCATGGAATCAATGAACAAATCAACACAATTATTGTCAGTTGCATTACACAAGATGCTTGTATTGGACACTCCATCTAAACCCTTCAACACAATTAGCAAATCATTATTAAATTTGTTAAATTATCAAATAGAGTTGTGTGTTTATACCTCTCTAAGTGTGGCCAAAGTCTTCTTGTCAATGGTGACCTGCTTTACCAGCTCCTTGTTGTCCCTCTCCAGATCCTTGACACGGTTATAAGAATCCTGCAAGGAGCTCACCTCCTTGCTTAGTGCACGGTTTTCCTTTTCCAGCCTCGAGATCCTTTGACTGTCCTCATCCAATTTGGAGTCTCTGATCTCTGCCTGCTGCCTTAACCGCTTGTTCTCCTTCTCCAGCTGCTTCTTGTCTTTTTCTAGCTGTGAACTCTCCTGCTCTAGCACTTTGTTCTCTTTTTCCAGCTGCTCCAGACGCTTGCTGGAGATCTTTAGCTCCTCCAGATTCCTTTGCAGGCTCTGGTTCTCGCTCTCCAGGTCCCGGAGCTCTCCTTCCAGCTGTTGGATCTTACGACCACTATTTTCCAAGGCCTTCTGGAGACGCTGGTTCTCTGAGTCCAGTCCTTGGTAGCTAAGTTCCAGGCGTTCGGTTTTCTTGGATGAAGCTTTTAGAAGCTCCAGATTTCTTTGCATTTGATTCTTCTCACTCTCCAGCTCCCTGTTCTCCTGCTCCAGGCGAGTGGCTTTGGCTCCTACGGATTTCAGACTTTCGGCCGTACGCCGCAGATCCAGGTTCTCCTGGTCGAGCTGGGCGTTCTCCTTTTCCAATGATTCCAGCTGCATAGATGCATTTTTCAAGCCATCAATCTTCTTTTTTAACCTCCTGCTCTCCGCCTCAAGCTCAGCATTTTCTTTTTCCAAGGCGTCCACCTTCTCGCAAATGATCCCGAGGCTTGCCACACGTTTCTGCAAACTCTCATTTTCCCGTTCTAAACGCTGAACCTCTATCTCCAGCTCCTCTGCTTTTTCGCCTTTCTCCTGGTAATGCTCCAGATCTTTACGGAGCTGCTTTCGCTCAAACTCCAGCTTGTTAAGCTTGCTGCTGGTTTCTTTGATAGACTCGTGGAGGACCCGATTCTCCTTTTCTATGTCTTTTACCCTGGCCTCAGCGCTAACCTGGCATCGTTGCCTGAGGGATGTGATCGTCTGGTTTAAGTGCTCGTTCTCCTGCTCCAGCCCTTTCACCTGAGTATTAATGAACAATTTTAAAATAAATGAAGTTTTCATTTTTTTTTAATAAAAAGATACTGCATAAGTACTGCATAATTGTTAAACAGTTGCTCCTCATTGAGCCCAAATGTACACAAAACATAAAATTCTGGCTAGACTTGTGGCTTTGCTAGGGCACATTTGCAGTTTATATCAGGAACTACACAAATGTGTGGATAAAATACTATCTGGGAAGCGTCAGGACCTTGTTTATTTTTCAGGAAAATTATGTTTATTATCTAATACCTGGAAATACTTGTCTTCAGGTATAACCAGCTTTCCTTGAAATTGTCATGTGGGCGGAACTATTGCTGACATTTTTGCAGAAGTGATCCTGTTGGTGTACCTGTCTCTCTGAATTTTCCCTCAGGGTCTCCAGGGTTTTCTGCAGCTGTGCTTTCTCCTTCATCAAGTCTGAGCTCAGGTTCTCGGCACATCGTAGACTTTCTCTGTCCGAATGCACCTCGTTCTCCAGCTGCTCCAGCTGCACAGACACATGCCAGTACAATGTTATATTTAGATATCTCACACATCTGTACACAGGAGCGCAGCTGGGGCCTCTTTGGATTTTCCTTTTGACTCGCGACTGGGATAATTAACACCTTTTCAGCTTTCTCACTGGCATTCATTTGTTGGGGACGGGACAGGGAGTGGCCGAGTGTGTCTGCACTGCCACTCAGAAGAAGAAACAATGGCCCTTAAACAAACGTTCTTTAAATAATCTCAAATGCGAGATTACACAGTCTCATGGAGCAGGAGAAAGCTGAATTCTACTACATTTAATACTTTAATACTGTTTTGACCCATTACCTATCTGTTAAACTTTGTAGGTCCAAGCATTTTATTCTGCAAAATCTACTTTTCAGCCTTAAAAATTATTCTTATTTCATGCCACCTTTACTCATCTAACCTTCTGGCTGAGTTTCAGCTTCTCCTTTTCAACCTTGAGGAGGCGTGTTTCAGTCTCGCCGCGACCCTTCAGCTCCTCCACCGTCTTTAACAGTGCCTGGTTTTCCATCTCTAGTTTCAGCAGTCGGCTGGAGGTCAGTTCATTAACCTCGTGGCCCAAAGACTTCTGAGGAACTGCAGAGAAATATAATCATCAATGAAAAAAGGAAGCCTCATCTTCAGACAGGGTGATGGATCTATCCTCAGGCAGGGTTTAACCGAGATCGGCTTTACAAGTCTAATAAAACATTTATTTATTTATTCATATTCCATGCTCGCTTATTTCTAAACTCTGGGTCACGGGGGTCTGCTGTAGCCTATTCAAGCGCACATAGGCTAAAAGCTAGGGGTACACCCTTGACAGGTCGCCAGTCCATTGCAGGGCCGACATAGACCAACACACATTTAATAAAGGTGTTACTACAGGTTTTGCTGTTCCTTGAGAATGAGCTGTTATTTTTAAAATAAAAAATCAATACAATGTTTAACCAATCAAATTAAAGAGCAAAACAACGCTAAGGGATAAAATTAAAACAAAATTTTAACTTTCATCCACTTGCTCATGTGTTAAGCAGGTGGTCTGAAATGGTACTCGTACCTTCAGTGACCTCAGGTGTGGTTTTGGAAAGTTGCTCCAGCTCCCATCCGAGGTGGAGAGACTCGTCCATACTCTGTTTCTGAGCCATCTCCAGTGCCAGGTTCTCCTCCAGCAGTTCCTCAATGCGTTTCCTGTCCATATCTCGCTCCTAAAACGAACACACAGCTAAGTTATATACATCCCTTGGTTTTTCAAAATCAGAACCCAACCTTCATCTGATCATCATACCATCTCCATGTCATGGATTGTAGCCTTGAACTGAAGATTCTCCTTCTCGAGTTCATGCAGTTTGTCTGAACGAGCTCTAGAACCTTCCAGCTGGTCCTCCAACATGCTCTTGGTTTCCAGCAGAATCTGATTGTCCTCTTTGAGCTCCTGTGAAGCAAATATTTAGAACTCACAGAAAACTCACAAAGATTAGTCTACACCAAATCGAACACATGCCATCTTGATGGTGAATTCATACCTCCACTCTGGCTTTATAGAACTCGATGTCATGCAGTCTTTCTTTATAACGGCCCACTTCGCTCTCTAGCTTGTCCACACGCATGGCTTTTTCCCTCAGAGCGTCCAGCTCGTCACGGTAGGCCCTCGCCGAACGTGCGTCAGACAACAGCAGGAGATTCTGAACACAACCAAACTGGGAGTGTAAATACATCATTACATGTTATAGCTTTGATTATATAAAAGTGGAAGCTCAGTGGTTCAGGTAATCTGCAGGACTGTTGATTGCACGTGAAAAGCGTGGGATTAATTCCCGTCACCCCAAGCTGCCAAGCCCCTGAGCAAAGCCTTTAATCCTCAACTGCTCAGTTGGATAAGAAAATTGGAAAGGTTAAAATCCTAAGCAAAAATAAAACACATTATAAAACAAAAACTCAAGGGATATTGTAAGTCATGTACAATAGTGCATTTTTACAGAGATGTGCATTTATATTTATGGCACTTGAAAGACATCCTTATCCAGAGTGACTTACATTTATTACTTTTATACAACTGAGCAATTAAGGGTTAAGGACCTTACTCAGGGGCCCAACAGTGGTGAACTGGTGAACATCAACAGCTTAACCACTTTCCATATAATTTATGCTCCACATGCCAGGTGTCACAGTCGCGGTTACCTTAAAAGCACTTTATGAAACAGATGACAAAACTATTTTCAAGCTTTTATTTATGAGGCAAAGAGTTAAGTGTGCTTATAAGAGTCAGATTAGATTGTAAACAGCGACTGTTTACATTGTTTTTGAGGTGAATTATTTACAATAGGGGGCCAATATTTTTTAGCTGCCTAAAAAATGTCCTGTTTTGTGCAAGCGATTGTCTGTGTGTTATTCAGATAAATAGATGGATGATCTGCGTTTAGGTGCTCTGCGAAGGTGTTTTTACCTCCTGTTGGATTCTCTTTATCTCTTTCTCCAGGCTTTCCAGTTCCTGTCTACAATCCAGCAACTGTTCGCTTTTCTCTTCTCTGCAACACACATACACATATCCACTCTGTTTATGACCCCATCCCACAATTTACATCATTAATGAAGCACAAAGTTTAATAAAAAAAAACGGTTAGAAAACAAATTCATATTATTATTAACAGTGGTATTGTTTTTTTTTTCTTCTAGTAATTCATTTTAAAAATGAAAGGTGCAGAGTTACAATTAGGAAAAAAATTATGTGTAATTTGCATTTGGCTTTAGATATTTTCTACTGTGAAAGATCGCAGTAAGGAAGAGGTCTGAGGGTATGCAAATATGCAACGGTCTCATGTAAACAGAGGGAACACACCCTGTCCTGCTCTATGCTACCTGACATAACCGTCTCTTTTTACAATGCCTGACCCTGAGGACATCACTAAGGAAGAAAGATCATCATCACTCAGGAGGAAACTGAGAAAGATGTGTGAAGAAAACCCAGTTTTTTCCAGCCACTAACAATTTGATTTTATATAAAATCCGGAACTGTTGGATCATTTTAGCAAAAAAAAGATTTTTTTTTAAAATGTATCAAAAATTATTTAAAAAATAAACATTTCCAGCATTTGGCAGATTTAAAGCACCTTTGAAGGTTTAAGGTCTTTCTTAGGGGCGCAGCAATACAAGCCTAGTGGACAATTGTCCGATCTACAGTCTTTTACTGTAACCAATTTTTTTAAATATTTTTTTATTATAAATACAGAATAATGCAAGATATAACAGTTGGGTGTTTTGGGTTGTTGTCCATCCATAAAACAAGTAACTTTTATCTCATACTTTATAGATTATAGCAGCTTATTAACAAGCCAATAACTGAAACTAGCAACTTTAACCACCACTAGCTGCTACAATTAAAACTAGCAGCAAAAACTAGCAGCATCAACATTAGATCCAAAGTTCAACTACTGGAGTAATCGTATCTTTCGATCTTCTATTCCTTCTACACAAATTACTTTAAATATTAATACTATTATTGTTAATTGTCTACTTAGTTTTATAGCCAAGAATTTAACAATGTTGTAGGATGACAAACTGTGATCCTCGTTTCTTATAATAATAAAATAAAACACAGTTAAACTACTTGGGTAAAGAAACCTCTCTTATTCCCATTTTCACTGCAGAAGAAGCCCGAGCCATGGCTGAACATCAGCTCTGTATTCTAATAAAACCTCAGAGATTCTAAATAGGCCAAAGATTTTTAAGGAATATTGGGCATGCCAAATTATCTGGCGATCTGGGTCGAATCCTTAGGGGTCTAATCAGACTTGTGGTCGTTTGTTACAACGTCGACATCGATGTGTCACGGAGAGGGAAAATAATTCCTCGCCTCACGTGACTGCTGCGGCATTGATCGTTTGCTGTTAAACTTTGCAGCCGGCTGTCCTTTAGCGCTACTTCCTCTGGGATTATAAACCACTTCTCTATCAGAACGAGCGTTCCGATTAGAACACGCCCCCTGCGCATTGTCTCTCAAGGTTAATGTGCTCGTAAGGCGGAAGTTCTGTTATTTGCAACTGTGGATTGTGACAAAGGGCCGTGCAGAGGAACTGCTTCAACACAAAACATATAAACAGTGTTTGTTTGGTGTGACACATCATTATTTAGATTTATACAGGAAGTTTAATACAGAGTCTATGAGGATGGACATGACCAGGAATTGACCCCTTGACTTATTCCTAATCAGTTTCTGGACACAATTTTATCCCACAATCTTAAAGTCTGCAGTTTAAAGTGATATTATTATGTTATTTTCTAGAAACAATCTCTGTCAATTCTATGGTTGTTAGGCAAGCTGGGGGCCAAAACTTTGCATGTATAAGCAACATTGCTAAAAAAAAAAAGATGCAGGTCAGCCCCAGATCACAGTTGTTGTTGCGGTTTGGTACTCACAGCTCCTGGCGGAGTCGTCGGATTTTGGCTTTGGCATCTGCAAGCTCGACGCTGAGGTGCTGTCTGCTCTCAGTGCGCCGCATGCTGGGCGAGTCGCAGGGAGACTGGGTGCAAGGTGGAGGATGGACTGGAGGAGCACACGGGCTGCAGTCTCTTTCCTGGGTTAGCTCTACGATCGTCTGTGGACAGAGACTTAGATTAGACATATGGGACAAGTTTGCAGACCGTTATAGTCGTCAGTAGGTCAGCGGTGAAGGTGTTGGACTGCTAGTCAGAAAATCATGGGTTCAAATCCCACATATATACAAATATATATATATATTAGTCAACAGGCTGATCAGCTTTCGCTTTGTCCTCCTGAGAGAGGCGAGAGAACATACAGAAGTGTATCATTAGTGCTAATCCTAATCTTATTCTTTATAACTGTATTCTAAAAAATGTAACCTCACCAAAAGTATGTGTTCAGATCTTTGTGTGTAGAACCGATGATTGGAATTCTATCAGATCTGATTATACTATAGCTCTGATGTAATAATAATAATAATTATTATTATTATTATAATTATTATAATAATAATAATTTGACTCTATTGCCGCAATAATCACTTATCAATCTTACCCAAAAAATGTGAGAGGAACTATAACATGATTAGAGAAATGTCTTTCTACCACCTTACACACACAAAATGGATAGCGATCAGGGGACAGCGCTCTCCAAAGGAAGTCCCGTAGAAACAAGAGACAGGACTGTCTAAAAACCCAGCAAGAACCGGTAGGACTGATTGCTTTAAACTCAAGAAGCTGTTTGGTTGATTTAAAAGAAGTGAAAGTAAAGCTAAAATGGTGTTGTTCGGGGTTGTAAGGTCAGATGCAGGTTTAGATGTAGAATTAACTAGCTGCATCAATAACAGTGTCAATAGAATGTTCCTACAATGTTTTTGTGTGTTGTGTACAAGAAGAAAAGGAGCGTGAAAGCTCTTTTATTGTAGAAACACTTGCAGCAAGCAGTGGACTGTTGTTTATTGTTTAGCCTTAAAGGAGCAAACGATTCTCGGTAATGCTTGAAAGGCTAAAGGGCAAGACTGAGGTTAATCATTGCTCCCAAAATTGCCAAATTTTCGAACATCTTTGAAGATATAAACCCCCCCCCAAGGTAATTATGATGCAACATGCAGCGTTTTTTGTGTTTTTTATTTATTTTAAATAAAGCTAATTAAATTGATAAAATCACAACATTCTTCCCTTAATCTTCTACCAGTGTGGCACATAATGACTGTGTTCCATACAGATGAAGATAACATGGATTAATGTGCATTGTGATGATGTCTTATGATCTGTGTCAACTTGAATATTCAGCTTATCAAAGAGTTTATTTTATTACTTAATTTGATTTCAAAATAACCAAATCCAGAAAAGACAGGATAGGGATTTATAGGTGGACCAATCCAAACATCCAGGTAAGTACAAATTCTATTGACATGCTAATAGTAAAGAGCGGGCTATTTCACTCATTCTCGCTAGCCCTCACGCTCGTGCCCGCTCTCACACTCTCGCGCCCGCTCTCACACACTCGCGCCCGCTCTCACACGCTCTCTCACACCTCTAGTTGCTCATCTCTCTCATCCACCAGGCGTCTGAGATGAAAGGCCAAGTTTCGGGAAAGCGAGTCAAGGTCCTCAGGTGGAGATTCACCACCCTCCACCCACTGCATGTCCATAACGTTTTCCGGGTTGTGGGTGACCTGGTGAAAATTCAAGAATAGGTAAAAAAAACTATTTTGATGTTAACATTTTTAAAACCTACAGCAATTATGGTCACTTCATACCTCCTGAATGTGAGATGCGATGGCTGCCTTTGTGTCAAAGTCCAGCGTCTGAATCCTCTCGATATACTCCTCCTTCTCCTCACACTGTGATTGGACAGAAAATTAAAATTTGTCTGAACAAACTGAAAATTTTTTACTCCTGAGTTCCTCCTGAGAGGTCACATGACTAGATATGCAAATGAGTCCCAAGATGTTGATGCTAATTAGATTTAAGTAGGGATTAAAGTGTTGGCACCCAATTGCCCATGTCTGGTTTTACATGCTGCTATTAAGTGAAAGAGTTTCTCTCAGCAGCTTAAATAAGCACTGCTATAAAAGAAAACAACTTTTTGTATTTCAAGAAGTAATATGAAATCATTGGCACCCTGGCTGTGTTGTCTGTAAAAAAAAAAAAAAAAAAAGACACCATTTACTTTGTTTGTGTAGCACTCCTACGGTTTACTCTGCGTGTGTGTGTGTGTGTGTTTTAGCTGCAGCAGCCAGCTTCTTGCCCTGATCTCATCTTGGCTCTTTGCCAGCTTATGCCACCTGTCAGGCTCATGGCATTACCACCTACTTCTCTTTTTGCTTTGCACAATCTGATGATCTGGGGTTTTTATCAGCAGCATAGTTCATAAAATAGTAAATTATTACCTTTGTGTGTGTGTGTGTGTTTCTGTACCTGAACAGCACACCCTAGCAACAGCAAAAGCAGCTTTTTCACCTCAGCCAGGCCTTGTTCTGAAATCAAAGAAACACCAAAACCTTTAAACCACCCTGAACTCAATCTTAATTTTTACACCTGTTAAATAGAAATACTTAGATGCAATAAAAATAATCCTCAGCCTCTCTGCGTGCCCAGACCGTGGGAGGCCATGACAAGGCGCAAGGCAGCTGTTGGGGGTATGAACTGTTAACATGGCAGAATTAAGAAGGAAAAAGCAGGTGGTTCCTCCAACTGGGATCTTTGGCACAGATGTTCCCGCTGATCCAGACGAGGGGTGGGGCTTAAAGAGCAGCCAATAGCTGACACCCAAACATACGGACTGTTTAACTAGCGTGAAGATACAACTGTGAGGAGTCCACTTGGACACAATGACCACGTTATGTTCATTCTGCACAAAACTAATGTGTGTATAAGCTAAATTAGTGGCCTTCTTTTGTTGTCTCATGCTCTGCATCAGTGCATCATTGCTTTATTCCTTTAAACAAGACTGACTTTTGTCAAACCAGGCTTTAAAACACCCCATTTTTAGTGAAATAAGCTGAGAGTTTCTAACCAGGGATGTGTTTGATTGACATAATAGTGCAAGATGGAGTACATTAAAATAAGGTTTTCGAGCAACATGAAAGCCATGTTAGGTAGCACCCTACCTGGGGGGAAGACATGAGGCAATTTAGTGACTTGAAACTGAATATGATTTGATATCCTGTGCATGTGAATATGGAAATTATTAGGTGAAAGAAAATGCAGGTTGAGCTGGAAAGGAATCATAGGTTCTAAAAGGAAGTGTGGTGCAAGTTAGTCATGCTAAGAACCTTGCATTAGCTCTTTGCAAAGGAAATGCTTTTGTGCATTTTAATCATGTAAAAAAATGCTCTCGTGCTCTCTCTCTCTTTTTCTATCGCACACCCGTGGACAGAAAGTAAAAATCCCTGCAGTTTTTATATGAGGAACTGCAGCTTTTGCAGAACAAGGCATAAATTATTCAAAGACACCTGAAGGACAAAGAGAGAGAGAGAAAGATAGAGATAGAAAGAGAGAAAGTGTGTGGGGGATTATGGAGACCCCTTATAACTCCAACAAAATCACTGAGCAGAATCCGGGTCAGATAATACATATTCATCAATCAATACTAGTTTTTAAAGCTCTTCCTCAACATCCTGATAGAAAAAATGAAGGTCACGTGAACCCTGCCAAACCTCCTGCACTTCACTTCCTGCACACAATGACTTGTTTAGAGGAAGAGGAAACAGCTTCTCTCTTCCCAAGGCTCAGAACAGACTCATTTCCTCTAAAGGTATTGTATGTCATCATTATTAACAGCTTCATGTACAAAGCTGATACTTGCTGGACTTGTAAGTGCAATACCTGCAAGGGGTTAGTTTGGGTATGCACCAGTCTGCCACTATACCGTTTATATACAAAAACAGTTTTTAGCAGTTGGTACATTTTGTCTTTTTCTATTTGCATTAACGAATCTTTGAACTCATGCCATTATTTTTAGTTTGCTGGCTGCCGTGTCACTATTGGTTGGTTCTAACTCCGCCAACTAAACGATGCATACCGGGAACACCCTACAACACATTGAGTTAATAAATCAGTACCCACCAGAAAGACCAATATAGAGGGACCAATATACTGAGGTATTGGTATAACAGTATAACATTTACTGACACAATGAGGAAATATGGAGACATTAAGATGTTGAGCCAATGAAGTCATGATGTATTGAGGCACAGACGTGCTGAAGTTCTGATGGACCAAAATACAGCCATACTAAAGAATGTTAACCTTAAGCACTGAATTACTCAGGAATGACCATAATGACTCAAATGCTTATTCAATAATGATGTTCTGACCCAGATGTCTAGACATAATATTTGATCCCTTTATAAAAGAAAAGGCCAGAGATTTTACTGTACAAAGATTTGTACACTTGCCCATTTTTCCTGTCTCCATCACATCAACTCTATGAGGACTGGCTAGTCACTCGCTTTCTGCCTGACAAGTGTCTTAGTAACAGGAGACTTGATGTTAATTAGGTTACTAATTATGTGTAAAAGGATGGATACCCTTAAAAACACCTCAGGAAAACTTGAAAAAACACTTTATGAACATCTTTATGTTTAATGCTGCTGATAATGAACTTATTTTTCACATTGCTGACACTTTGACAACACACTAACACTCTGCTGAACTGCTATGACTCTGCCCTTATTTCCTCAAGTTGTCTTCAGTTTAAATGGTTGAACAGAGCAGTTGTTCAAGACATATCTTAGTGCCGAGTGAGACAGTGCAGCCTGGGCTGAGAAAGGACGAGTAAAGAAGGGGACTTAGCTCTATTTTCTCTGTGAGAAACAAAAAACCCAGAGAAAAAAATGCCAAAAAAACAAACCACTCTACAGACGGGTACAAAATGAATACGAATACATTTTTGATAGCAACAGATACCATATAATAATAATAATAATAACAATTTAAGCTATTTTAGTTTGAAATTCTAATTATATTCTATTTAACCTGTACCTGTTTGAACATATAAAATACTTCTATTTCATAGTAAGTAAGAAATCTTTCTTTCCTCTTTTATTTTTTCCTGAAAACATTAGAAATGAAGCATACAATACTTTATGCATCTCTGTAAAAACTGAAATAAACTGAATTTGAACACCCTTATCCAGAGTGACTTATACTTCTCTTGTATAAATGAGCAATTGGGAATTACCCAAAGGCCCAACAACATTAACTTTATAGTGCTGGGAATTAAACCCAAATCTTCCAATTAGCAGTCCAACACCTTAACCACTGCACTAGAATTTCCCCTGGTTTGTCTCTCTCTTATTTTTTTTTCACAGTTAAAAAAATGATCTTTGTAATGCAAATAAACCACATGAAATGCAGAACAACACTAAAGAGACAAACGTATTTGCGTGAGAGAGAGATGGAGAAAGAGCAAGAGAGTGAGCGTGCAAAAGAGATAGAGAGCAAGAGAAAAAAGCTGGAAGCACTATGGAAACAAAAGAGAAAAGAGAGAGAGAGAAAGTGGCGATGTTGTGTACCCTGAGGTGAATTGGTGTTGAGCTGATAACAGGCCCCATCCCCCATCCGGATCTAATGACTGCTTAATAAAAACCACATGGCTGAGCGGTTACATTCGCAGAACCGCTGCATTACTGTGACTCACTGCGCTACTGACTTCCTAAATTACTGGGACATTAACCAACTGGGATATTGGGATAATAATACACTTAGTTATTCAGCTACTGCGGTTCATTCATTCATTTATTAATATACTCAGGTACTGATTTCTCAAAGTATATATATAGCTGATAATTTGAGAAAACAAAATGAGAATGATGCAATGGGATACTGAGGTGAGATTCTGAGGCACTAAATAACAGATGCCCAAGTCACTGTAATTCTGATGTTCTCAGTTACAGAGATATTAAGGGGTTAAACCATTGAGATACTGAAGTACTGAATTATTAAAGTACATACAAACACTAATTTGCTGAATGTATGACAATAATGCACCAGGATATTAAGGTTGTACGATTCTAAGACTCTAAAGAACTAAGACAAAGTTAATGAGATACTGAATTGTTTAGATGCTGAACTATTGATGAATTCAGCACATACAGATATGCCAATCAAATGATGTAACAATGCAGGCGGATACAGAGGATACAGACGGAGGACAAAATAACAGATGTTGATTCCCAGCAGCACCCTTGAAGTATGGTTTTGAGAGCGGCTTAGTGGTTAAGGTGTTGGACTGATACCAAAAAGGCCAGGGTTTGATTCCCAACACCACCAAGCCACCTTTGTGGGCTCCTGAGCAAGGCCATTAAATTGTAGGTCTTATCTGCCAAATGTTGTAAATGTAATTTTTTTACATTTTGTGATGTTTGATAAAGAATTCAGGTTAAAAGTTAAATTTGTTATAAAACCGAGAGGAAACCAGGAAATGAGAAAGTTTAACATCTACCGGTGAGCGGAGTTCTGCCGAGCACCAACACGTTGGGCAAAGGCATCATCACCAGCTGCTGCAGGGTCTCCTGTGAATAAAGAAAGCCACACACACACAAACAATTAGCAATTGCATGGCTTTTTCTTTTTCAGCTGTGTGTACCTGCTGCTGATGTCAGCAGTTATTCAGCTGTCAGTGATCCACCATTGCTGGTCAATAAAGAAGTGCTTTAATAGCCTGGTGTGTGTGCGTGTGTGTGTCTACAATAGCATACATATACGCACACATGACACACAAAATAAAGCTTTAACTGCTCCAGGCACAAGCATGTTAAAAGTGTGTTTTCACCATTAAAGGTAAATTACAGCTCACAGTTTACCCTGGAGGTGACTGTTATAGGAAATATACAATAAACAAAAGGAAAAAATGCCATTTCAGTGACAGTTTCAGGTAGTACCCTGAGCCGTTGATAAAATGATATGGGTTATTTGTGGGTACATCTCAGGTCAGTAACACACATTTCTAGCACTATAAAGGGTCAATGCCCCCCCCTCCCTTTTTTCTAATCAGAATGAATAGCAGTGGGGTGTGTGCTTAGCCCACTGCTGTTCATTCTGCTGACTAATAACAATGCAGTAATATACAGCTCTGTAAACGTAGTGGATCTCATCAGCAGGAATGTCGAGTCAGCATACAGAGAGGAGCAACAGCTAACAGCCTGGGGTAGAGCCAGAAAAGCACAGAGTGACCATTTTCCACTGAACATCGACAGATCTGCTAATGGCATCATAAAGAGCACCAAATTTCTTGAGAGAACCTCATCTGGTCACTCAACACCAGCTTCATCAGCAAGAAAAGCCCAACAGTGCCTCTAATTTTTGTATATATTGAAGAAGCAGTAATGCAGTGGTTAATGTGTTGGACTACCCACTTGAAGATTTGGGTTCAATACCCAGCACCACCAAGCCACCGCTGCTGAGCCCTTAAGCAAGGCCCTCAACCCTCAATTGCTCAGTTTTATAAAGGGAATAATGTAAGTCGTTCTGGATAAGAGCGTCTGACAAATGCTGTAAATGTAAACTAAAGACGAGAGATGTTTTTTTAAAGAAGAGATCGTTCAGGAAATGTAATATTACCGGACATTTGACAACTTTGGCAAAAATAAAGGAGTTATAAACCTGCAATGAAGAATAGTATATATATGATAAGATAATATGTAGAATGAACCTGTAAAAGATAAGTCAATGAATGAGTGAATGTTCTAATCACTAACTAAGCTAACTTCCTGGTTGCATCGGGTCACAGCGTATCTGAGGTTTGGTCAGAATCTCTCTCTCTCTCTCTTATATTATATATATATATATATATATATATATATTTAGCTTAGTAAGTGGGTTTTTTTCCAAGCCTTCAAAAATGGGCTGAGGAAAGCACATAGAAGCCTTCTGGATCAAATATAGGCTGTCTTTCCAAAGCGGTCTACTGTGGGTTTACTGCTTTATTTTAATCCACATAAAAAAACAGTCTGATCTCATCTTTCTTTAAGCAGAGATTCAAAAACGCTATAAAAGAAAAAACAAAAAAGGAAACTGGTGTTCTTGTCTGCTTATTGAGAATACACACTTGAAATCATTTTAGTGTTAAATGGTTTTGATGTCATTTTAAGGTATGAACCAGTTGAACACTTCACATGGCTGCAGGAGTAATTGGAGAATGGCCATTTACACTTATCTGGCAACAAGGTCATTCCTTTACATGGAAAATGAAAAATAACTCTGCTCATAATCTGTATTCAATAAACTTTCTAGAACTGGTGTTCTAAACAGTGAAAAAAATGTAATTGTAATTGTCATTTAATTATTAAGCAGGCTAATGTTATGTTTGGTTAAAGAGTGCATGTCTTACCTATTACAAAAAAAAACAACGCCTGGTCATGAGTGTGTGTTTAATAAGTCTTGAAGTTATAACTTGAATTTAGAGGTTTTGATCTAATGAAATGTCTACAACCACATGGTGTAAAGAAAAGAATACAGATTTTGTTTTGAAAGCCTCCTAACAATTAATTTTTAAAAAATCTTGATATCCAGCCTTATAAACTAATGGTGTGCGTGATTGCGGACATTATGGCTGTGATTACTCAAACATTTTATTTTACTATACAAATGACATCCTTATCACACAATGCTACATACAAACCATGCAAGGATAAATGCTAGACTAACATCCTACCGTTCTTTTTGTCGATTTACCTTTTTTATTCCCACTAAGTCATCAATCCTTAGTAAGTCATTCTAGCATTAATAAACAAACAATTGTACTGAATTGAATAGACATCACCAATATGGCCCGACCAACTGCACCGAAACGTAACATTGGTGGAACCGTGAGCAAATGTTGGATGATGCCGCTTTAAAGTAACAGGAAAATTTATGGACAAACAGAATTTAAAATTTGGTTGTGTGCATGTGTGAGACTAAAGGGCTTCTGTGAGACAGGTAGTGAGTCAGCTACATCAGCTCGCAAGTGAAACACCAGAACTAATGAGGAAGGCACAAGCCACGCCTTCTTTAAGAGTGATGCATACAGGCCACACCTCCTTACTCAGACTAAAGGACGGGACATAGGCTACACCCCATCTCTCAGTTGAAGGCACACAGATCATGCCTATTTTTCCAAACTAAAGCACACAGGCTACGCCTACTTTTCTTAGACACTTCCATCAGCTATTTTTAAACCCAAATGCTGTACAAGAGAATCTGTCAGCAAAAGATGCGACACACACACAGACAAACATACACACAGACCTGCTGCTATTATAGCTACACATATGACTTTCATCTCTTTGCACACACACCTGTCAGGTCATGTTTACAGCAAATTCAAAATTCTCAAACCTGCAGAACAGAAACTTCTTTATTTACCAGAAACACCTCGGCTCCTGCGCATGTTTCACACACTGTAAATAAATCAGGGATCACAGATTTTAACTGTGTCAACCTAAAATAAGCACAAGCAAAAGGAAGAAAGAGATAGGAGAGAGAGAAAAAGGAGAGACAGAGAGAAAGAAAAAAAGGAGAGACAGACAGAAAAGAGACAGCGCACCCATCAGCTCGGTGTCTGTGGCTTTTCCTTCTCACTTCTACTTTCACACTTCACACCTCATGTGTCAGAGTTTCTCTTCACACTTCACTTATCATCTGCCAGGAAAGATTTCGATGTGAGCAAAAGACAAAGCTACAGTTTTATGTTGGTAAATGAAATGATATAAATGTTTTATAAAAAATGTAAACATTTAGTTATTGTAATAATTTTATCTTTGTGATATACACGTGTTTCAAATAAACTAAATAGATTAAAGGAGAAGTGGCCTGTGTATCACTTACAGGCGAGGAGAGGCTTGTGCTACAGACCAAGTGAAGGAAGCATGTAAAAGAGGTATGGCCTGGGTGCATCAGACCCAGTAGGAAAAGACTTGGCCTGTGCGCTTGAGCCTTAGTAAAAGGGCATGGCTTGTAAGTCAATGTTCATTAATGTGGCATGGCAAAGCATGTGGTTCAGTCTAAAATAGGTAGATGTGGTCTGTTCAATGAGATTGCAACGTGAACTTAACATCATGTTGAACCTAGGCCTGTAATTAATCACTCCAGACTAGATGACTTCCTCTGCTATTATTTTTACTCTCTGATGCATAATAATTAGATGTCACAATAGCAAAACCTTTTTGTTTGTCCTGCATCTTCAGTTCACACCAGGAAAAACCTGACGCCTAATTCACCCCTAACGACCTTGAGGACTGGCTCTAATTTCAGATAAATGCCGGAAGTCTGTTGTAATCCGGTTATTATCGTTTGGCCTCCTAAAGATCGAGGTACAAACCTCCGGCCAAATTCTCAACGGACGTGGATTATATGTTGTTTAAGTGCTGTTTGGCAGCCGGGGTAAAGCAGCAGGGAGGAGCCGGGGCATGCAGCTGCAGCTCGGAGGCTTCTATGGGTGTGTGTGTATATGGGGGACACTTCCTTCCCTCTTCATACTGGTTGTATGTGCATGTGTGAGTAGGGGCTTCAACAAGGGGGCGACTGATCGCATGTCGTCCCTAAAAAAGAGCAGTAACGATCTGATTTACGCCCATTCTGCAGACCTGCTGCTGTTGCCATGGCAACACAGACGAGTTTATTCACCCTGTGCTGAGTGTCTGTGTACCTCGCTTTCCTCACAACGTCTGATACACACTATGGCTGTTATCTGTAGCTTTAAGAGCATGGTCAGAGGTTTAACCGCTAAACAGGAGAAAAAAAAATACACCAGAGTCAGGGTATGGAGGGGTTAAGCTCATAAATATTCAAACCCTTGGAGAGGAACACATAAAAGATTACTTCTTGGAAGCAATTGTGTGCGCGTGCGCGTGTAAAATGGACTAATCTATCATTATGTTAAGCTCCTACAATAACTAAAGACGTTAAAAATTATTTATTTTAAAAACAATTCCTGTTCTCTACAATATCTGTTCCAGAACCATGAAACACGAACACTTAGTGTAATGCTAAACATACTGTCTCATTGGTTAGAGAAAGTGAACCTCAGTTAGCATAAAGGTCTATAGTTCACTCTGTTCTGTCTGGTGCGTGTGGTGTCTCAGCCAAAGCAGATCAATGTTGGTGTGTGTTTCTGACAAACTGGCCTCTGTGTGTCTGTTTATGTGGAAGTCAATTTAGCCTGCAGCTACTTCATGACCAGCACATGCCCTAATAAATTAATGTGCTTTTAAAGAGAAAAAAACACATATAAACATACGTATACACACACACACACACCACTGAAATAAAACTGCATTGAAACATATACTATTATATTTCGATTTACAGCAGAACATGTCATCGATATATAGCATCATCAGTGCTGACTATATGTTTATCCACAATATTTACTTTTCATAGCTTAAAGGTATAAAATCATTGCAAGTGCAGGTAAATATGAATGTACTGATCAGATTTATTTATTCTTGCCCAGGATTCGAATCCAAAGTAGATTGAGTAGATTTCAATCATATTGGCCTGCTCCTGATGTGTTTTTAATGAAAAGGTGCAAAAAATGCTTAGAATTTGCTTTAAAAAAAAACTTAGTATTATGTATTTAAATGTAAAGCTGATGATGGAATGATGACATTAAAACTTGAATCCTGGATATAAATACACCAAAAAGATAAATCCACTTCTGACAAGAATCTGAGTATTGTAATAATGAGAACAAACTAAACTGCAAAAAACAACCGGGTTGTTTGGGGTGGGGTGTTCTATCTGAACGATTGCTTTGCTCCCCAGACTGGACATCCAAACAGGCGGCTCTTTGTGTTATGACTGCTATGTAACTCCCTAAATAAACTGCTGTGTTTAAAGGACAGGACAGAGCGAGACTTACACATGTGGGAGTCAGTTATATTTCCATGAGTGCAGCCTCTAGGGGGAAAAGTCGCCTATATCTGTGTAATTGCTTTAAAAAAAAAAGCATGTCGTGTTTAAAGCTCGCGCTTAGCAGCCTGCGGGTTTGACTGAGAAAAGAGCTCTGTTCATCTCACGGTCAAAAACAAGTCTTGGATGTTAGCAAACAGACGTGACAGGAAACACGATTCTGGTCCGAGGTTTGAGGATCAGGAGTGAAGCTGTGAAAAGTTGAGCAACATAACCATTAAGAAAGAAATTGTCTAGGCTTCATTACATCAAACCTTTACGTGGAATTCGTGCATTTAAATCCAAATAAAAGTTAGAAGTAACATAAAAAAGTGGGCATGTGGAAAGGATCTAAAGAGTTTAGGAGAAAGACCACATCAGGAGCTCCGCCTTCGTTTTCCAGTTTTATAATTCCATGTGATGTTTTTTTTCCTTTACTCAAAATGTTTCAGCTTAACCACCACATCTAAATCTCCTCTTTACTACTCAACAACCACCACTCCAGCCATTTCAGAGGGGGTGTATAAAACAGACGCAGACCCAGTGTGATTTGGGTTGATTGAATAAAAAAAATCCTGTTTTTTTATTACATTGGTTTCTCTAGTGACTTAAGGTGTTTTTTTACTGCATGTATTTCATATAACACAAAAAAAGTAAATATTAAAGCTTAAAGACTTAAAAACCCACAAGAACCTAGCATATTTAGCATTTCCACAACAAAATATCCTGTGTCAAATCACTAATCAAACTTTATAATCAAATTCGAATTATTCTGTTCATACAAGGAATACATCAGAACATTTGGCATCTCTACAAAAGCTTTATTTTCCTGCAATCGGCTCAGTTTCCTGGCCGAGCTGCTGGTCCTTGGCCAGCTCCAGCCATTAAGTATGTGATTGTTTAAGCAGTCATACGTCTAGACTGAGAGAGTGTGTCCCACGCCTGCGCTTTTTCATTAAAAACACATCAGGAGCAGGCCATTATGATGGAAATCTACTCAAGGCTTATTCAGATTTATCCCGACTGTCATATAGACGTTAAAGCGCCACTATGACAAAAGAAAAGCGAGGAGAGTTTTGGGGTTTATCGTGTTTCACAGGCACATCCGAGGACAGTTTAAATGGCAGGTTTGGATTTGTGCTGACTCGTAGCTCTTTAATCCCCTTGCCGCTTATTTCTGCAGCTTAAAGCTCCTCCGAAATTATTCCTGACGTTTTCCTATGCTTGGATTTGTTATTTTATAAGGCAAGAAGCTTCAAAAGGCTGGAAAGAGGATATTCGGGTCTTACCACAAGTCTAACTGTAAAGGAAATGGATATTTGCTTTGTTTGGGTTGGTTTTGCAATGCACGCGATAAAACAAGGCAAAAAGTAAAAAATAAATAAATAAATAAAGGCAATTTCACTGAAAAATGTCACTGTATAAATTCTGTATGATAAACATAATCAGAATAAACAATAGAAATCTTTATAGTGGCGTAATGGTTAGCACGGTCGCGTCACAACAAGAAGGTCCTGGGTTCGATTCCCGGGCATGGGGTCTTTCTATGGAGAGTTTGTATGTTTTCCCAGCGCTTGCGTGGGTTTTCTCTGGGTAACCCGGTTTTCCGCCCACAGTCCAAAAAAAAGTACATTAGGTTAATTGGTGACTCTAAATTGCCCATAGAAGTAAATGAGAGGGTGCAGTTGCCTGTATGTGGCCCTGCGATGGACTGGCAACCTGTCTAGGGGTGTATAAGAATAAGCGGGTATAGAAGATAAATGAATGAATGAATTCTACAGTTCTGAGTTTCAGCTCGACACTGTAAAAATAATTTTTACACAGAACACACAGCATATTTAATTCTGTTTGAGTGAGTCGATTTAGAGTCAGTTCAAATTCCCTGTGAGTCAGAGCTTGAGCATGTTTAACTATAGTTGTTGGATCACTGATAGGAAGATTGTGGGTTTAAATCAACGCACCACCAAGCTACTACCACTGCTCTGTTGGCTGCTTAGTTAGCTAAATTAAATGGCAAAAACGTAAATGTGAAAGTTCTGGCTAATCAGTTTCAGAAACTTAAATGTCATGACATGATTAGTTATAATCCCTTTAAGGCGGTGAATTCTAGATTTTGAGATTTTTTTGTAAGAATAACAAAAGGTTTTTTTTGGCTTTAATCTTTCAGAGATTGTACGATTTCCACTGTCAGATTTATGAGAACTGTTAGTACATAACAGTTCTCATCTGAAAAAGAAATTCAGATGTTTTTCCTCTTATTTTTTACATTCCAGAGCTTGTTTGTAGCACGTTGTGTCCCGTCATGTCATGTCATGTCATATACAAATTTACAAACTCCCGTCCAGTAAATCCATATTTTGAGAGTACAGCATGTCGACCATGATGTTGTCAAGTTCTTAACTTCTGGAAGAAGTCTCCGAATTCACTGACAGTTTACTCTCATTATCCAGACAAAGATAATTTCCTTAAAAAAAAATTTGATAAGCTTGTTTTTCGTAAATACTAAGTATACATGATTTTTCTAAATAGGATGTGTTTCTGGATTAACATCCTTTATTAAATTAATTACATTTCACTAAACCAATAAATATATTGATTTAAATATATTTAACATAAATACGAATAAACTATCTAATGCCAATGATTTGTAATTTGTTCATGGACAGAAATAAGGAAAGATTCAAAAATGGATTGAGGCAGGTTTGGTCAATACATTGTGATGGAAAGAGTTTTAACTGGTTGCTTGAAATGTTGATTAAGGATTAAAATCCAGGATCACATCCTACTTGACAAAACCACGTCCACTGTAAACCCTGCACATTAATGTCATAAGGCAGTAACCCTCTGTTTGTGATTTCAGCAACGGCGGACCTCATGAACCCCCTAGCCTATTGAGTTTCAACACTTATTCAATCACCCACACAACAAAGTGTCCCTCTGTGTCAAATACTCGATATACCATAGCCACATCTGTGTATGCACATCTGCAGCATGTGGACAACAGGCAGCGTTCCCACATCACACAACAGTGCACCAGAATCTGGAAGCTGGGGCCCCATGTTACCAATTGGGTTTTCATTCCTTTATGAAGTTTCTTAGATTTAAATTTTATGTGTGCTGCATTATTGGGTGACGTGCGTTTGTTAAGTGATGAAAGACTTTATTCCAGGAAATTATTATGGCCTTAAGATCTCAATTTCAAAGACAAATCTTATTCAGTTTGGGTTGATTGTTGGCTCAGGAAATAGAAAAAAAAACAGATAGACAGCTAGATAGACCTCTATCTACCTCACGAAAAATAGCCAGCTATATATCTAGACAGACAGACAGA
>JAOTQW010000026.1:846708-859779 GCA_026260075.1 Sisor rabdophorus
ACACACACACACACACACACACACACACACAAAGAGCTTGTTAGCTGTGTGTCTGAGCTGTTTGAAAAAGAGCCTTGTAGTGCCCTGCAGAGCTGTGTTAATCTCACACTTATAAATAAAGAGAAAATGTGCTGTAAGAGCAAAAAACAAACAAAAAAACCCAACTGGTTTATACAGCGATGCAACCAGAAGAGGGAGCATGTGAGCTGTATGAGCCAAACAAAAAGAAAAGAGATTGTTTGAAATTACAGAAAGTTACTATGCCTGTTTTTTTATTTTAAATGAGCTGGAAGGAGGTGCGTCTGCTTCACATCCTGTAAAATAGGTGTGGCCTTTGCACTTAAGTCTCAATAAATGATCTGTGGTCGCTTCAGTCTTAATAAATAAGGCCTGTGTGCATTAGTCTAAGAGAAGGGAGCCTGAACAGTGTGCATTAGTCTAAAGGAAGGGGGCGTGGAAAGTGTGCATTAGTCTAAAGGAAGGGGCGTGGCCAGTGTGCAATAGTCTAAAGAAGGGGGCATGGCCAGTGTGCAGAAGTCTAAGAGAAGGAGGCATGGCCAGCGTGCAATAGTCTAAGAGAAGGAGGCGTGGCCTTTGTGCATTAGCTTAAGAGGAGGGGGTGGGTGCATTAGTCAGTGTGCATTAGTCCAAGAGAGGGCATGGCCTTTATGCTTTTCTCTAAGGAAAGGAGGTGTGACCTTTGTCTAAGAGAAGAAGGCTTGGCCCATGGGTATTAATCGAAGAAGAGGACTGCCACGTGTGCATGGCCATGTGTGTCTGTATTAGTGCATTTTTATTTATTTTTTTATTATTCCTATTCTGAATTTCTTATCTTGAAAAATGAAATCTCTATGTTTATAAACTGCTGTTAAGGAGTTCAGAATCAACAATTTTTTTACTGTCCATCGCCAGATAATATTCATTCATCTTCACACACTCACATTCACTCCTATGGGCAATTTAAGAGTCACCAAACAAGATAATGTACATGTTTTTGGACTGTTGGATGAAACCAGAGTACCCGGAGGAAACCTCAAGCGCAAGGATAACATGCAAACTCTGCGCACACAAAGACCCCGCGCCTGGGAATCGAACCCAGGACCTTCTTGTTGTGAGGCGACCGTGCTAACCACTACACCCCCGCGCCGCCGATAATAATCAAGTTTTGTTAAATTGGCCTCGAAATTCAAATAGTTGTTATATTTTCATCTTTATAAAAAAGCATTTTAAAGCCGAATGGTGTAGTGCTGCATCAGGACTGACTGTCTAAGAAGCTGGCGGCCCTGTTTCCACCACAGCTGACTGCTTAAGGAGCCAGGGATGTCCTTCTCATTCCCTTCGTCTGTGAAAAGAGATGAAAAAAAAGCCCTTTTTAAAAAACAGAACACATTGATTAACAATATCATGCTTTACACCACGTGGAATCTGTAGCTATAGAAAACAGTATTTTTTGGCATTATATAATACGGGCAAGAAAATAAGGGTTATATACTGTAATATTTAAACTAATACAGAGCAATAAGATAAGCATTTGAGACTATGTGTTAACCCAAGTAAGTGGGGGCAGGTGTAGGGCAGCGGCACCTCCTACGCCTCATCAACACTTCAACAGCTCAGAGTGAAGTCTCTTTTTACGCAGACAGATGAACGCGTTATTACAACATGTCTGATGGCAGGCGGTTACGACATCGGGATGTGAATCGTGAGGATCAATTGATGAGCTCAAAAGCATACAGTAGGTAGATTTTGTTGCCTTGTACTTGCTGGACTTTAAATTATAAGCAAACTCAGACTTACCGGAGTCGTAGGTTGGAGGCTTTATTTCACCTTGATTTAACTCTGTTCCGTATTTTAGCTTGTGGTACTTTGCCCTAAGCGGGGAAAAAAAAAGGTTTATTATGCATGTACATCAAGTTTAGTTAACAGACATATCAATCCCCAAACCCATCCTGTACAGTATTAACCAACACTGTAACTGATCATTAATACAGTTCCTACCTCTGAAATAAACACAACATTTACACAATAATAACCAAACAAAATAGACTTCCCAAATGACAATAATCTAATCTAATCTATTAACCTGCAGTCTATCTCCAACATAACCAACACTATCAACCCTTACTTGTCATCCCACCATTACCAATCAAACCTCATTTGCCATCCTACTATAACTAATCAAACTTCACTTGCTACTACTATAACCAATGAAACCCCATATAACTAAACAAACCTATTTACCATTTTACCATAACCAATCAAATCACACTCAAGTCCCCCCAAACAATTTAAACAAGAAGCGATCATATTATATATACATATATATATATATATATATACATACATATATATATATACATACATACATATATATATATATATATATACATACATACATATATATATATATATACACACATATATATATATATACATACAATTCTCTCTCGATTGATGGTTTTTGATAAGTTCAGCTTGCTATACTTGTAAAATTGGCTTCAATTTTAGTTAAAATTGGCTTCAATTTCAACTTTTAAGATTGAAAACAGATCTGGAGCTGTTATGAGCTAGTATTAGCCAATCAGAAAAAGAATAGCACAAGCGTTTAAAGAGTGCAAATGGGATGTGTGTGTGTGTGGTGGGGGGGGCATAAAAAAAATTACAGTATGATTAGGTAATATTTCACAATAACGATATATTTCATGATAAAGTTATTTGAAAAGATAATTCTAAAGAAAATAAAAGGACTTTGTATAATAAATAAAATTAAATACTTTAAAAATAGGATGGCATAATGCTGTAGTGGTTAGCACATTTCCTGCACAGCAAGAAGGGTTTGGATTCGATTCCTTTGTGTGCAGAGTTTGCATGTTCTCTCCGTGCTTGCGTGGGTTTCATCCGCGCACTAAATTGTCCATAGGAGTGAATGTGAGTGCGTATGGTTGTTTGTCTATACGTGGCCCTGTGATGAACTAGCACCCTGTCCAGGGTGTAGCCCTGCCACTCGCCCTATGTGCGCTGGTATTAGCTCCAGCAGACCCCCGTGAACCCTAGTACGGAAATAAGCGTGTATAGAAGATGAATGAATGAATGAACTTCAAAAATGAAAAGGAATGACTTTATCCTTTCATTAGGGTTTTGATAAATAGATTATTCCTACTATATAAATGGTATGTAACATTCACAGTTGTCATTGTGTGGACAAACCTTATTATGAAATTTCCTCAATTGTGTTAGTTATGTGGGGATTCCACAGGTTTAGAATGAATACCGCTTACCATAGAGAAAAGCTTAAATATGTTTATTTGAGGTCTGTTCAAATGAATCTGACTAAATTAATTAATTAATGCAGTCCTTCGAGCGTACACTTTTCAATTTTCGTCAACAGGTGCTTACCAGGACCAGAGTATCACTGACTGAACATTGTGTAAAATTAGCGCTGCTGCGGCCCCCTAAACACAGTTTAAAAACAAACCGCTTTTAAACACATTTCAATACTCAATACACAAGACGCAGGGCAGAGAGCCATTTTGGGAGCGCGGCTGGAGGACACGATAGCCTCAGGACGTCAGTATACACGTGCAATACCACTATGCACTGCATTTTTAATGCTTCAATTGTAATTCAAATGTTGTCGGTATTTATTCCTTTTTTTAATTTTCTGTTCTTCCCATCTTCTTTGTTTAAAACATCGCTTTACTTTTCAGTGCACTGTTGTTGTTGTTGTTGTGAGCCACTAGACTTTTATTGTACTCTCTTGTGCAATGACAATAGACTGTTTTAATTATCACCTTTATCAATCTAATCGCAGGTTCTGTTTAAATATACAGAAATCAAACAACAATTTCTGCTCACGGCATACAAACCAGTGCTCCAGCTTTTATATAACTATACCCTTTATAGTAACATCACAGTTTGTGTTACTGTCAGACACTGTGGGTATACTAACATTACCAGCGTTAAGTGCTACACTCGTTCATCGAGGATTTTTTTTTAAAATATTAGCACAAGACAAAGTGTTCTTTTCCTCCAGATCATCACAATCACTTATTTCCTGAGCAGCTGTAGATGGTTTGCAGAAAGAAATGCAGAAACAATAAAACAAGAAGAGGGAAAAGTGGAAAGAACAGGTTCGACTGGCTCTGTGCTACATCCGAGAGCAAGCCAAGCCTCTCAACAGTTGAGACAACCCTCTGTGATTTTATTGTGTTTAATTGTACATGTACATTTTCTGATTTGTCCATTTTGTCTGTTGAATCTGTTTGAAGAAAAATGGGGGGGGGGCTCCTTATGGATTCTTGTCTCTCAATATTATGTGGATTGACATAAAAATCTGCAGGTCTGAACAGGGAAAAAAAAGGATGCCAGCTTTGCAGGGACATGCCTTTGTGGATAAAAGAATGAAACAGGAAAAGACAGGAAGTTGTAAGGAGCTGGCCTATTTTCTGTACAGATGACTCACGCGTTACGGATGTTGAAGGCTGATGATGTCACCAGACCGCGTGTAGCTATAGTCATCAGCGGGATGAAGGTCAAAACAGTCTCAGAGACTATGAATGGTCTCTTATCTTAGGAACACGGAAGCACAAAAACAGGACAAGCTACAAGAGGGTGGGGCCACAGGGAAAGCTAGCATAGCTAATAGAAAACGATGAAAACTAAATAAATAAAAGGGCTAAAACATGCCTACGAGATCCAGCTGACTGGGGAACTTAGACAAGGCTTAGAGGATCATGGACACATAACAACTGAAACTAAAGTAGCAGAACTTGTTACACAATAAACTGCAGTCATGCTGTGATGGTTAGAAGACCTTCTGGAAAGTTCCTTGAAACTTTCCTTAAATCATTTCACCTGTATTAGACACATGTTCCAGGAAAAGCGCTGGGAGTAAACTTAGAAGTTGGTTTTTATGTAACTGAAGATTCAAACTAGATACGAAGGATCGTACACAAAGAAGTTTGTTAACAGGCTAAAAAACAAAAGATATAGGTGTCAATTCCCTTTTTTCACATTTTCTCTGAGATTATACACGTTACAAATTTCTTACAAATCACGAATTGCCAACCCAAATAAATAAACTCATTTACGCATTTCATCAGGTTTGACTTCAAACCTTCTACCTTAAGTTCTATTATATATTTTCACTTAAAAAAATTATTTCTTAATCGACTAATTGAATACTTATAAAAACAAGCTGTGTTTCTAATCATTTCTATAATTACCTATTATTATTATTATTATTATTATGTAGTTAGTGATGACTACATAATTATCAGACTAACATGCATATACCTTGTTAACCAATATTTTATCCTCATTAAAAGCATCAACATTCTCACTCTCAGCTGAGAGAGTGCAAGAAGGTTCAGGGTTTGATTCCCAAGCAGGGGTCATTTTGTGCAGAGTTTGCATGTTCTTCCCACGCTTATGTGGGTTCACTCAAGGTACTCCAGTTTTCTGGTTGATTAGTGCTTCTAAATTGCTCATATGAGTGAGTGCGAGTGTGTCTGTGGCCCTGCGATGAAATGGCGACCTGACCAGGGTGTACCCTTCCTGCCTTTCGCCGGAAGAGCTGGGATAGGCTCCAGGAGACCTTGTGACCCTGAATTAGGTAATAGGCGGGCTAAAAGATGAATTATTGAAAATTCTCTTAAAACTATTTTTTTAGGCCTGCTATTATTCAATTAGGTTTCTATAATTCTATATTTTTAGAGGGTTTTTTGGCTTTGTGTAAAAGCTTTTCTACACCAGGAGAAAGTAACTACTACAAGCGCTATATAAAATTATCAGCAGCAGCTGGTGATAAATTCTTACTAAGGCAAGTTGTTCTTCATCCCTTGAAGCTCCTTTGTTGCAGCTGTTAGTAGCGTTTACTGTTCATAGCAGTGTCTCGTAAAATGTTACGATAACCTTTAAACCCTGCCCACTACTCTTTGAAACTGTAATCTTTATACAACAGCTTTCAAATCCTCGTCAAACAACACACCTAAAACACACACGGCGTGACACAGGAACTTTTCCTGACAGCACCTGATGACACGGCAAACAAAACACCTTCAAAACTTGCTAAACCCCCCGATTGCAATTAATTACAAACGTGTGAGACATGCTCAGACCTCTCCTGCTTTAGCGCATACTCCAGCATCTTGATCCTCCTCACCAGGTCCTTCTTCAGGTTCTCCTGGCCTTTTCTCTCACCATGCAAAAAGGCAACTTGAGCCTGGATAACAAAGGAGAGAGAGAGACACAACACAGTAATAAATGTCCATTTTCATTTCATTTTAAATGAACTCCAGGGCAAGTCATCGGCTATAGTTTGAAGATATGATGATTATAATATCAGTATTGTTAACAATTTTGTGTCAATTTCTGCAGTTGCTGCAAATATAATTAATTAGTTTACTATAAAAACGACTGATCAAATGAAGACCAAAAATAATTTTTGAAAAAATGAAATTCAATATTAAAATGTCAGCTACAGTACATCCGACTTTCATTCATAATACCTGCATCTATACTATATGAACAGACTTTTATATTAGTCTAGAAGTACATACTTGCTTAAAACTAGTCTTCTTTTTAAAATCGTCCCTTAACATGCTGAATAATTTCCAGCACGCTCTTTAACTCGACCGCTACGCAGTGTCTGGCTGAGAGAATTTGTAAAGATTTGAAACGTGACTGAGTGAACCCTGAGCGGACACGTGGCTCTGCCGCTTTTCATATTAATAGCAATGCTCTCAGTGGTGTTTACTTGCTTCATTAATGTTGCTCCCTATTTTTACTTCTCCTACAGAGCCAGATACTGACGCACAAACGGAGTGAGAAAATATCACCCAAGCCCACACGCTGTTGATCTTCAATCTTCTCAAAAGACATGCTGCAACAAAGTCTCACTCGAGAGAACTACTTGAAGTAAGATAGAAAAGAGAACTACTTGAAGTAAGGTAGGTGGAAGGGGGTGGTTAAAGGTGTTGGACTGCGAACCGGAAAATTGCGAGTTTCTTTCCCAGAAGCCTGAGCAAGTTAGGGAATACGCAGGTATATCAGATAAATGAATGAATCTACTGTGTATTTTAAAATGTACTTAACTGCTACACCAATGTGATGTCTTTCTAGAAATGTTTGAAGCAATCTATTCTCTTTCCTTGTAGATAACCTTTAGTTAAGTCTGAGAACCCACTGGTAGCTGAATGGATGTAAAAATATTCCAGTATATTTTCACTCACTGGTTAGATGGTCGACTAATTCCCAGAAATCCATGGGTTTAAATTCCAGCACCACTAACATCCCATAGTGGGTTCTCTAGAGATAAAGGGGATTAGGGGTTTTACCCACAGGCAGCACAGCAATGGTGGATTAGTGATACTGGCCATCAAACCCCAATCCTTTAGGTAACAGTCAGACAATTAACATTACAAATGTAATGATGTTTGGGAAATTTACCCGATACACGCAACGTTCAATGTTACCTGTACCTAATTGAATTCTATACAACTCTACGTCTACCAGCCAACATGCAAAAACAATCTTTCATGTTCCTCTTTATACACCCAAGACATCGAGCACTACTGCTTCAAGAGCTGCTACAGACATTCTTGGAATTCCTTTTTAAAGTATCATCTTTTTTTTCCCCTCTGACTCTTCTGCAGCTCATGTTTACAACCTCGCCGGCCTTTGCTTCAATTCACCTTTTATTTCCACAAAGCAAAATCTGTGAATTGGATAAGAAGTAAAACCCAGGTAGTTACCACCAAAACCAAATATCAAGACCCATTTCCAGACCGGATGTCATTTTGGGGTTTGCTAAACTTTGGGGCTCAATTCATCAGTAATCTCAGAGCGCTTGAAGTTGAGCGGCGGTCGGTGTGAACAGTGCTCATTCAGTGCTCACGAACACGTATAAAGCAGGGTGAAGAATGCCTCCAGACGCGCCGAGGACAGGACATGTTCTATTCTAGGAAGACACTGAGTGCATTATTGAGGAAAAGTGTATAAGAGGCTCTTAGTCTCTCCTTTTCCCCATCTCTCCGGAGCTGAGCTGCACTTGTGAGTCAGTTTTATGTTTATTGCTAAGGATAAGTGCCGGTTTGCCAGGGTGGATAACACAGGGTTTTCTACACCGTTACAGGTACAGTGTGTCCTTACTGCGCTAAGAATTAAGAATTTCTTATAATTGTTATAATAATAATCTAATGTTTTTAATGTTTATTAACTTTGCTAATAAAAGAAAACTGTTGAAACCCAAATATCTTTTTTTAAGATAGATGATATTGTTATGGGCGGCGCTTGTGTGGTTCCAAAGTGTATGTGTGGTACAACACTTTAACCACTAGGCCATCCCACAGACATGCCCACAATTTCCAAACCTTTTCCACCTTTAAAAAACACTGACTTTTGTAAAATCAGGACTTGTTTATAAACCACCCCCTCACCCCCAAATGCTCATACAAAAAGGAACACCACAAATTTACAATGCAAAAACGGCATGTCTGCAAACACAGGACCACTTTTCTGTTAGCATACACATACAACCGCGGCAGTCACTGGGTCTGATGAACAGCCAAAAGAATTCCAGGCATTCCAGCATACGGGCTATTACCGAGTGAGACCTGTGGGAATGTAAAATAAAATCCTTAGCTTATCTTTATTTGCAGTCTAGCCCTTGAGTCAGGAAACCGAAGTAACTTTTGCCATGAGTGAGTGGCACCTCCATTTAAAAAAAAAAAAAAAAAAAAAAAAAAAAGACTTTATCTGGCACTGAGCGGTTGTTGGTGAAGCCAGAACAGCTCATTCATTTTCTATACCAGCTTATTCCCTAATTGGGGTCTCAGGGGTCTGCTGGAACCTATCCGAGCTCTCTAATGGTGGAAGACAGGAAGGGTTCACCCTGGACAGGTTGCCAGTCCATCACAGAGCCACAAACGGAGTACAGAGTACCCGGAGTAAACCCACACAAGCACAGGAAGAACATGCAAACTCCGCTCAAGGAGACCTCTTGCCAAGGCATTGAACCCAGGACCTTCTTGATTTGAGGTGACAGTGCTAACCACTAAGCCACTGCGCCGCCCCTAGTCCTGTTTTAATGAAGTTTATAGCTTCAAAAGGGCCTAAACTGTTACCCAGGCGAGTGTATATCTAACAGACTACTATTCCTTTTAGAAAGCAAGCACCCTGGTTTTATGAGGATAGAACATTGTGAGAGGCCTGCACTGTCTGCAGCCCATAAGACATAAATCTTGTTAGAGGAGAAATAAAAATTACACTTTGCCTTGCCTTGTCAGACCTGCCCCCTACAAAATGTTGGCTTTCACAGGTTGTACGTCATGGTGGTCATCAGCAACAAGAACAGGCAGAACATCAGAAATCAGAGTCCCGCCCCACCCACTTCTCACTTCAGACAAGTGCTCCATGTTCCACCCCCACCTCCTACCCAGGTCTACCGAACACTCTGCCACTGTCGAGTGGCGCGGCGATGCATCATCCTTGGGGTGGGAGGGCGTTATTCAGCACGCTTTAGTTGAGGGAGGGAAGAACATTCCTTTTGGACAGTGCAGAGCTCCTTAGCTTCAGAGAGCTGGCACTCCCACGCCTACCAAAACAGCACGGTATCAGATCTGACATTCTGGTAAAGCATAGCATGAATGTCTGATGAGATTTGCTTAGCATTCCTTAGGTGTCTTTTTAATTATCTTGTTATCCAATCATGAGTGGACATTTTTTTTTACACAGTAGGAGATTGAAGGAGATTTGATTACTAAAGATCAAAATCCAACATACAACTTCTATGCCAAGTTTGACTGGTTAGTAGTCAAAAAAACATCAAGAAACAGATACACCTTGAGGTTTTGGGTGAAATGTGTTTCGTGAGCTATTTTACATTTGATGAACTTTTTCTGGGTATTTAATTTTTTTAATAATTATCTGCTAAACAAGACCAGCTAAAATAGCTGAATAAGATAACTGACAAATGAGGAAGAAAGGTGACTTGATCCTGTAACACATGTTTATATGCCACAGAACACATTAAAGGATATAATTATTTGATGATAAATCTTTCTATATTTCTGAATCAGTATTAGTTTTCATGCAACTTTTGACATTATTTTCTCCTCCGGCTCTAAACTGATTTACTTCAAGACAGGGAATTTCTTCAAACTGGAAGTGTCTCCACAGTAAGGAAGCTTCAAAGCAATCATGTGACACTTATTTTTGTTCTGAGCACATTTTTGACCTTCTCTATTACTTTTCTCCTACTCTCCTACGACTCACCTGTCCCTCTTTCTAAAAGGAGCAGGAACAGCTGCAGGAACAGAAACGGTTAACTGTCGCTGTGAAGTAATTTATTTCCTGACAGCGTGTGGAGCACTAGAATAAGGATGTCTATGAATAAGCAGGGCAGAGACAATGCTTTGATAAGACAATAATAGCCAAATACCACAGTAATAAAATAGAGAAAGAGTGAAAAGTATAAAAACGTCAACATCAGGAAGACGCTTGTCTGCTCGACACGCCCATCTGAGATGTGAAGACGTAAAACCTCCTGAAGGTTGTGCCTCGCCTGTGTTAATGATCCATAGACATGCCATAGGATATTCGCCTTAGACAGGATGTAAAAGTGATTTAATATCTACAATATTTTCTGCTCTCTTCTAATGTTCTTACGTAATGCACGTGTTTATGTTTCAGCACCTGCTGCTACACACACACACACACACACACACACACACACACACACACACACACACACAGGAACTTAACCGGTGGGTCTGGTTCCAGTGCCGACATCTGTGACTTCCTGGGGATGGAGTTACACACACGCATACACACACGGCATCAGCGGGTCTGTCAGCCTTCTCTGATTTCAGCTTTTAAAGCTGGTTTTCTCAGAGACGCCATCAGCCAGTAAAGACGGAGATAACTGTCCACTAATGACCAGTGAAATTACCAAACATGTAGTTTTAAAAAATAAGCGACACAAAGTAATCAAAAGAGTTTTTAAACACCCCAAAAAATGGGAACAAGTTCTCAAATGGCAATAAAAATATAATTCTTTAATAATCTTCATAATCGATTATACACTATTTTGGGGTCACAGGGGTCTGCAAGAGTCTATCCCAGCTCTTGAAGGGCAAAATGCAGGAAAGGTACACCCTGGACAGGTCACCAGTTCATTATAGACACAAACACACACACTCCTATGGCAATTTAGAATCAACCTAATGAACATGTTTTTGGAATGCGGGGCTTTCTTGCGGTGAGGCGATCATGCTAACCACTAAGCCACCCAAAAGATTATTCATTATTATTCATTTTTAAATAATATTTATCATAATGTGCACATTTAAGAATGTTAAAGTTATAGCGGTTAGATATTGTATTGCAATATATACATTTTCACGATAAGACTTGCATGCACCCAGAAATATTACCAATTTTCCACATTGTAATGGAACATATAATAAAAATATTTTAAAAAAAGGATAGAAACTCACACCTCTGTAATCTTTCAAGAAACAAGAAACAAATAACCTTTTGTGATAAGTCTTGTAGGTTTTGAACCCATGCCCAAAAGCGATGTGGGCATTTATGGTGGATTATGTGGAACAGACTAAAAAAATGTGTAAAATGTTATAAACTGCTCTTGTGTTGACTTTGTGCTGATGTGCTGATGCGTTCAGGTTCTGAACAGCTACCCGTTATAAGCTCAACTCAACCAGCGTTGGGTTTGGATGGTTTGCATGCTAAGAATACTTTTTATATGCCATTCAAATTGCATGCTGCGGTTTAGGATGGGGTAATTAATTACCCCTACCTAAAGTGCTGTGGTTTTCATATTAACGGGTGACTCACAAAGACAGAGAATAATAACAATGAAAAAACTTATATTCGCTGCTGTACAGGAGAAACTCATGTTGAAAAATTCATGTTGATTATTTTCCTTTCCTACCCTTATGTTCCGTACATGACAGCGAGGTAGCCGACACTGGCCAAGAGATGACTGCTGACTCGCTTGTTCCAGGATGTTTACAGAACAAAAGCAAACAGTTAAGTAAAACGTGCAGCGGACAATCTTCACATCCATGAAACGCAATTCAGGATGGTGGGAGGAGCTGCGGAAACAGGAGGAACACAACAGTATTGATGTGCCTGAAATCTAATGGACTGCTAATGTAGTATACTTTCAACTCCCGCAGCTTAAGTGCATCAAAAACCAACAAGCTTTACTTCTGGCCGCATTAAATTATAGGAAGGCATTGACAGAGTGTTCAGAAAATTCTGCAGCTTTAAAAAATAAAATTAAAGCTAAGCAGGACTTCAACAACATCGTCATCGTCTGACATCACTGCTTATGCTGCAACACAACGTGTGTGCGTGTGTGTGTGTGAACTCCAGGAAAAGGCAAAACAGCAGGAAACAGGAAGTGTGGCACTAAACAAGAGCCTGAGGCGAACAGGATGCAAGGAAGAACTCCGGACTAGAGGAAACGGTGTCCGTGTCACTCTCCGTGTCACTCATGAGCTGCGTTCATTTTTTTCCGTTTCTTCCACTGTTTGGCATCACTGTTCAAGAGCACGTTAAATAAAATGTGTGCGCTGGATTCGACAGTGTGTACTTGCAGCAAGCAACTTTGATAGATAACTAAATAAATAATAAATCTGTTTTACTCTCAAGGACGTGTAGGAAACACTGACTACAGAATCAACGCGAGTGCATTGCGAATGTGTAACTGCACACTTTAACTCCACCCATTTCCCTGCATCGGCCAATAGGGACGAGCTTATCAGCTCTTTTTCTTTTATAGTAACATTTTAACTAAATTCAGAGGCAAATTCCATACACTTCAATTTCCTATCGATTTAGATTACTCCCACACACTCCTAAATAGTTTTTGTTTAATCCAGTAGTTTCAGTTTGATCTGCTTACAAAATGTGTTTTATTCAAACACACCGGCTTTACTTTAAAAATCTATTTGCAACTTTTGTTATTTTTCGTTACCTCTGCATTATTCTGTTTAGAATTTCAGAATTACAAGAGTATCAGCCCACCACACAGACACACACACA
>JAOTQW010000026.1:912882-924960 GCA_026260075.1 Sisor rabdophorus
ATGATTGGATCTCTGAACAGGTTTATCTCTTGCTTATACAACCACGGACACATTACTTTCTTGCAGTATATTGCACTATTTTGTTAACCACCAGCAACTGTGACCTCCAGATGTCAGTATTCTACTTCTAGCCAGAGAAACAAAGTTTTTTTGTTGTGTGTGTCTCATATTAAATGGTGTGAAATGTGGGGAAGTGATAGCTTAGTAGAGCTAATTGAATGATCGTGGATTTTACCAGCACAATCGAAAGCTACCAATGCTGGGCCCATCCGTGACCAACTCAATTGGATAAAGGCTGTGTCTGCCAAATCCTGTAAATGTAAATGAGATGCTGTGGTCTGTTTTTTAGCTGGTGCAAGTTTGTTTAAATGATATGTTCTTCGGCATCGAGGTAGTGGTAGCGCACTGTTTAAAGTGTTGGTCTGCTAATTGGACAATCAGAGTTTAAATCCCAGCACTAACAATTTCACTGTTGGTTCCTTGAGCAAAGCCCTCAAATCCCAAGTGATTATTTAAATACAAAAAAATCGTGAATAGAATTTGAATAAAATTGTCTATTAAATTCTGTAAACGTAAGTGTAGGATGACACACCCTACATTTATTTAGCTTTAAAGAAATTAGTCAGATGAAATGTCACTCAGTCACCACAGGGTGGTGCTGATTTACACTTGTTATAGTGAAAAGAGACTAGAAAAGAAATTTAAATTAAACTGTATTCTTTAAGACAAACTATATTTTTTTTATTGTGATGCAAAGGTTTTGAAAAAATGTAATTCAAAAACATTTTTAGCAGCCAAGAGCTTAAAAAAGATATATAATAACAATGACTGCACTTTATTTTCTCACTTGGGAGCTCTAACCTTCAAGTAGAAATCACCATCAAATCTTTTCCCTTCCCCCCAAACACACACACACATGCACATTTGTTTCCATTTAAAAGCAGTGCTTCTGATACAGTTACCATAGTGATCAGGCAGAAAATAATATTTCCTTTAAATGTTATAGACGGTGTGTTTAAGCCATAGTGACAGGGACTCGATATGCCGACAGTCGCTAATGATGTTATGACATTTCATTGTTCTGCAAACTTTACTTAACTCGTTGCAGGACTTCTGAGGAACAGGTCCTGTGAGCTTTATTTCTTCTAGAAACAATTCTTTGTTACTGCTTAACCCTGTCAAGCTTGATCCATTGATGCCTAAATTAAAGTGCAGCAAACTTCAGGCAGATTCTGAACCTTGTAGCAGCTCCCTCTTAACCTCTGGCATTAATTACTCCACCTTTCCTCCCACGCTCTCTTAGATTGTTCGACTAACCCTCCTTCAAAAAAAGAAAATATTTGGCTGGCACCATGGTGTAGTAGGTTAAGGCGGCCAGGGTTCGATTCCTGGCTCAAATTCTTTTCCGGTTTCACATTTACAGCATTTGGTAGACGCCCTTATCCAGAGTGACTTACAACTGAGCATTCGAAGGTTAAGGGCCTTGCTCAGGAGCCCACGGTAGTGGTTTTGGGAATTGAGCCCCGGTCCTTCTGGTAGCAGTTTAACACCTTAACCAATAGGCCACCCCTTTCCATCTCTCTTCCCCATTTCATATCTCAGACCTAGGCAAAAAATGCCTAAAGAATATCTTTGGGGACCAATGGAAGACGGGGGAGTGGTTGGGTGTTGGACCGCTAACTGGGAGATCTATTACCCTGTGAGTTCTATTACCAGCACCACCAAACTACCAGTGCTAGCTTCCCAAGCAAACCCCTTGCTCTGCATAATGGAGACTCAGTGCACTTTGGTACATTGCTTTTATAATAATTGTTAACCAGCATTAATACACAGTTAAAGGGACCCGTCAGTATTCACAGCCATGTTTTGATAAAGATAAAACCCCAGAATCTAAGAAAGATGGGGGGAAAAAAGAGGCAATAACTATTTTTTCAGAAAACTTTAAAATGTTAAAAACTGCCTTTTATTTAAAAAAAATAACCCTTGCCCTAGGTATTTTAGCTCCACTGATACTTATGCATATTTTTCAACCAAAAATGTAAAAATAGATCTGCAGATTAACTGCGCAACCCAGCAGCATGACCTGTGATTAAAGGGTAACGTGGTTTTTTTTCTTTTAGAAAGGATTCCTAGTAAAGCTATTACCTAGAAGCTAAGCGCCTCTAATTACACTGTGAACACTTACTGGCCCTTTTTGTCAAAAAATGGACAAAGACCAAAAAAAATCTTTTTTTTACTGTTTTGTAATATTGGTCTAATTTAGCTGTTTTCTTCAACAACAACAACAAAAGAAAAATCAAAAGGTCTTGTCTGATATATGCAGGATAACTTATTTTCTTTTTTCTTGGTGCCACATTTTATTTGCAAGTAATTATTGTTTAACTAAAAGCTCCTGCTCACAATGCTGTTTGGATGTACAGTAGATATAGAACATTATCTATTGCCACACACTCTTTCTTTCACACAGATGGTTGTGTTTTTATTCTTGGTAATTAGGCTCTATATACTATTTATTTACTTATTTATTTTTTATTAATTCATTATAAATTTAAAATGTGTATTTCTTGAAAGATACTTTCGCACAGTTTTTTTTTCAAAATTGGAAATGGATTCGATTTGAAATGTAAAAATCAGTTTATGATGTCAAAAGCAGTTTATGATGTCAAATTTGTAGCATTTTTTTCCTACAAGCTTCCTACCCGTTTCCCTTATAGGTCAAATCTAATTGGTCAAATGTGTTTTGTGTAGGTTTAATTTAAAGAACAAGTTCTGATATTTTTCATTGTTTTGGTCTCACACACACACACACAGCAACCAATTAGTAGAAGTCGTGTTTATGGTCTCAGGAATCAGTGAATTTAAGAAATGTTTATCTTTCTATTTCTTAGCACTGGAAAAGCTTTCAACGTTTACTCTTCGTTGGTTCATTGTATGAAGACGCATCAGATAAATACTGATAAGCATGAGTATGCATTTGCATAGGCAAATCGCCAGTGTTAAAATGTATTATAGTTACTAGTTACTCTTTTAAAACTTTTATCATTCTAAAAGTAATTACCAGGGAAAGTAATGATTGTGTTACTGAAGCTGAATCTGCTGGGAATTAGCCTTCCTTTGCAACTGGATTCTACACTTTCTGACTGGGAGACCGCAGTCAGTTCGAGTGGATCCAGCATCTCTAGCACCACCACACTAATCAGGGCTGCGTGCTCAGTCCACTGCTGTTCACACTGCTGACTTATGACTGTGTGGCAATGCACAAGTCAAATCATATCAAGTTCGCCGCTGACACGACCGTGGTGGGTCTCATCAGCAAGAACGACGAGTCAGCATACAGAGAGAAGGTGCAACATCTAACTGCCTGGTGTGGAGCCAACCTGTCTAAACGTCGACAAGACTAATGAGATTGTTGACTTCAGAAGAGCTAAGAGCAACCATTCTCAACTAGAATTGAGATCGCGGTTGAGATCTCTGCGGTTGAGATCGTAGAGAGCATCAAATTCCTTGCTGTTTACCTAGCGGAGAACTTTACCTGGTCACTCAACACCTGCTCCATCAGTAGGAAAGCCCAGCAGCGCCTCTACTTTCTGCGAAGACTGAGGAAAGCCCATCTTCCACCCCCAATTCTGACTGTTCTACAGAGTGACCATCGAGAACATTCTGTATAGCTGCATCACTGCCTTGGGAACTGCAACTGTTTGGGAACTGCAATTTGGAGAAGATCATCAGAGTTTCTCTCTCTCTCTCTCTCTATAACGGACATTTACACCACACGATGCATCCGCAAAGCCAAGTGCATTTTGAATGACACCATACACCCCTTACACTTACTTTTCACACTCCTCCCATCTGCAAGAAGGTACCGGAGCATTCGATCTCTCAACCCGAATAGAAAACAGGTTATTCCCTCAAGCCATCAAGCTCCTTAATACATTATAACTACACTACCTCATGTGTCACTGACACAATTATACACATACATTTTCTGGCTCTTTAATTGAATGTTTTGTTTTCTAATGTCTGTTGTTTATTGTTGTTTTGTTATTGCACTAAATGTTATGTTGTTTTTGCACTCTTTGCACTCAGGTTGCAATCATGCAATTTATGTTACGGAGACGTTTAGTCAGTCTCTCGCTTGTTGTGTCTTTCTCTTGTCCTGTTGATTCTGTGTTGTTTTTATTTGTGTTGCCCTTGGGATCTTGGAGAAACAATGTTTCATTGTACTGTGTACTGCATCTGCTCTATATGAATAAAATGATAATAAAGCTTCTTGACTTAAATTGACTTGACTAATGTACATGTTTTTGGACTGTGAAAGAAAATCCGAGTACATAAGGGAAAACCTACGCAAGCATGGGAGGAACATGCAAATGCCCCACAATGTTAAATGTATTAAATAAATGAGATGGACACTACATGGTCCCTAGTGTGGAGACTCCACGTAAAAGCAGTGCCTATACTGTAATTCCGCTACCTAAGCTTTCTTTAAACTTATCAGTCTTGCCATCTTTTTAAATCCTGTAATACAGCTTGATTGGATTCATAATAACTGTAAACAGATATAGAACATACATTTTCGTACGATTGCAAAAAATATATATATATATATATATATGATAATTGTAAGATTTTGGATAGACACATTGCTGTGTGTGAGAGACTCTCCATGCTTGTGTAGGAGTGGCTCCGCCTTTAATTGTAAGACAATGGAAATTTGCCTAATTCAAGCAGCATTAGTTATGTAGTTATCTCCTACCCCCAACACACACAAACACAGACACACATAAATCATCACCAGTTATGTATCCCAACTCACCACACACACACACACACACACACACACACCCCAGAGGGAAAAAAACTTTGCAGGTCCGGTAGTTGGTAAAATCTTTAGATAAACCTCCATCTGCAAATTTCATACATGGTGTCGTCTTCTGATTATTTGTCTCTTTTCTTTGCCGACGCTGTGCACCATATTATATTTACCGAGCACTTGTTCTTTTCTGCACCTCACCCACATCGCTCACATCTCAACTTACACTGTTATTAAAAAGCGCCAAACAGGAAGTATTGTGCATTTTTTTTTGTGATTGAGATGCTTTCATTCTGTAGCTCTGTTTGAGGTGGCCCAGAGATCCATCTAATTTAAAGTTCTTGATAAGAAATGTTTTATTATCGAATGTCTACCGGAGGTTTGGGGATCTCCACCCTCAGCAATGCACCCTAGATCACCTGGATCTTCTGTCAGGTGGAACGGATCTTCACAAGGTGTGGAAGGTCACCAATTAGCATTCAGTAACCTTCCAAGAAACAACCTGAAGAAATTAAAAGCGCTCTGTCTCACTCTCGCTTTGACTGTTAACCCTGTAACCTTGGAATATGTATCACAACTGCCTTCCCTTCCCCCAACCACTCACACACCCACCCACATACACACAGCAGTCCCAACGAGGCCATTTTAACTGCTTCTGATATGGTTGCCATAGCGATAAGGCACTAGAGATCAAAAGAATAGTTCCTGATATACTGGGTGTGGGCATTTGTTTAGGAGTTAACACTGTTTCGGAGGTTTGTGTCTGAATGGTCTTCCAAAATATTTTTTGAAATAAAATTATGAATGTTTTGCCAGACGATTTTGTATGTAACTGAGAAATAGATTGTGTTTCTGATGCACCTTGTCAAAGTTTTGTTATTTTCTTACTACAAGAGATCTTTGTTTTAACCATTTAAGCCAAGGTTTCACTTGAAGTTCATTCATCTTCTTATTCTTTAACTCAGGGTCACATGGGTCTGCTGGAGCCTATCCCAGCGCACATAGGGCAAGAGGCAGGGGCCAGACACATCGCCAGTCCATAGCAGGGCGACGAACAAACACACACACACTCACACTCACTAATGTGTGCAATATAGTCACCAATCTACCTAATGTACATATATTTGGACTGTGGGAGGAAAACATAATACCCAGAATAAACCTAGACAAGCGCAGGGAGACAATACATCAGCATGCCACCCTCACTTAAAGTTAATAAGACAAAAACTTAACTCAAACTCAAATAAGAACAGTCATGGTTTATATCATATATATTATTATGAGTTGTTCATTAATTTTAATCCCAGTAATGGTGGCTTAATTTAAATAATTTAAATCACAGGATTTGTTTGTTTTTTTACTAATGTCGCCATTCTGTGGTACCTTGCATTTGTTTGTGTTCAATCATTTGCTACGATGTAAGGAGATAAAACTAACTTTGAAACGGATGTCAAAAATGATTCAAAGTCTCAACCGCTTATTACCCGGATTTAAGCTATTCATTTCTTTTAAGGATCAGTGGCTCCTTCTAAGACCTTAACAAATCCCAGCTCATAATACATTACATTGAATAAATGATGTCATTTAGGTGTGTTTGTCTCAAAACTTAGCACCTCCGGAAGGCGACACAGCTTTAAGTCCACTGCCTGCTTTAAGTCCACTGCTTGCTTTAAGTCCACTGAATTAGAGCATCTGTCAGATCTAAACGAGATGATTAATGATGCTTTAGCCTAAAATTTTCATATCTCGTCTCTGTGTTTTCTGAAGAATGACTGTAACGTTTTTTAATTTTTTTTTCCTGAACAAGGTTACGGCTACCACGGCTTACCCAACCAAGACATTTCATTTTCATCTCCTTGTCCTCATTTCTCTGAATGACGTCATTTAGTTAGTGGGCTTGATGGAACCTTCCTAAAACCTTATAGATACTGTATTTTGCCCACATATTTGTGTATGAAATCGATTACATCTATCAGCCTGTGTTCGGTCTCAATTTATTCATTCATCCATCTTCTATACCAGATTATTCCCGAACAGGGAGTACACCCTGGACAGGTCGCCAGTCTATCGCATCTCAATTAAAAAAGAGTAATCTTAAATACTTTTAGGGCTACATTTGCATTTGATTTCTTACATTTTGCAATCATAAAGGCTTCACTAAAAAGCACTTAAATACCATTTTGGATGATCCAAATATTTGATCAATTTCAGTCTGGCTGCTGTAAAAAACATTTAACTGAATCTGCCCTCCTTATGGTCTCAAACTTTACTTTAATGGCTGCTGATGCTGGTAAATCCTCTGAGCTGGTCTTGTTAGATCTCAGTATGCCGTTTGACGCTTCACATTGATTAATAGACTGTCTCTAAATCTCTAGTCAGAATTTCTGGGTCGTCTTTGGTTCACTTCCTATATTTCCTATTGGTTCACTTCCTATATTTCGCCGTAGAAATCAGATGCTGCTTCTTTGTTCTATAATGTGTTGCACAATTCAGTACTTGGCCCTCTGTTGTTTTGTCTGCATTTGCTTCCTTTTAGCAAGATAATTAAAAGTTTTAATATAATCTCCTATCATTGTTATGCGGATAACATCCAACTGTACATTTCTTTTAGTCCTGATAGACTAGACAAATTGTCCTTTTTGCACAATGTTTAGTCTCCCTCTAACAAACGAATAGCACACTATTTTGGCAACTTAATACTGTTAAAACTAAGATGATGAGTATTACACATTACTCCTAAGATTGCACTCACAACATTTGGAAGCCGCCCTCATCCAGGGCGACCCACATTTATTTCTTTTTATACAACTGAGCAATTAGTGGTTAAGGGTCTTGGCCGAAGCCCAGCAGTGGCAACTTGGTTATACTGGGAGTCAAACCCTGATCTTCTTATTAGTAGTCCAACATTTTAACCACTGCACTGCCACTTCCCCTTTAGGCAGGTTATTGGGACTTTATCACCCTTTGACTGTAGTGACATAAAAAAAGTCCCACGTGGTCTCATTTACATTTACATTTACAGTGTGTTTGTCTCAAAACTTAGCACCTCCGGAAGGCGACACAGCTTTAAGTCCACTGCCTGCTTTAAGTCCACTGCTTGCTTTAAGTCCACTGAATTAGAGCATCTGTCAGATCTAAACGAGATGATTAATGATGCTTTAGCCTAAAATTTTCATATCTCGTCTCTGTGTTTTCTGAAGAATGACTGTAACGTTTTTTAATTTTTTTTTCCTGAACAAGGTTACGGCTACCACGGCTTACCCAACCAAGACATTTCATTTTCATCTCCTTGTCCTCATTTCTCTGAATGACGTCATTTAGTTAGTCCAGCAGTGGCAACTTGGTTATACTGGGAGTCAAACCCTGATCTTCTTATTAGTAGTCCAACATTTTAACCACTGCACTGCCACTTCCCCTTTAGGCAGGTTATTGGGACTTTATCACCCTTTGACTGTAGTGACATAAAAAAAGTCCCACGTGGTCTCATTTACATTTACATTTACAGCATTTAGCAGACGCTCTTATCCAGAGCGACATACAAAAGTGCTTTAAAATTGATTGTTGAGCTTCTCAATACTGATACAATAGTAATGCAATCATCGTACAACCAAAAAAGACTGAAGGTCCCCCTGTGCTTGAGTAGGTTTCCTTCAGTCCAAAATCATGTACATTAGGTTGACTGGTGACTCTAAATTGCGAGTGAGTGTGTGTGGTTGTTTGTCTTTGTGCACTCCTGCAATGGACTGGCGACCTGTCCAGGGTGTACTCCTGAGCTTGGGAAAAAGCGAGTATAGAAGATGAACGAATGAATGAATGAATGACCTAGACCTTTTAACTATAACTTATTATTACTGATGCTGAATTTTACTGTAAAGCCCTTTGTAAACCTTGTCTGTGAAAGGTGCCCTATGAATAAATAGTTTTTTTTTACTTACATTAGTACATAATGTTAGTGATTATCGATGCATCGACTTATCTGAAGCCGGTAGTAATGTAAAACATTATCAGAAGGTTTTTTTTATTACTGTTGATTATTGTGTTACAAACAAAAACAGATACTATTGCATACTTGTGTGTAAACTACATTTGGTCCAGTATGTATTTCGCAACCATTAAAAAAGTATGTTCTAGACAGTGAACGATTTTTGGGAGAATGAGAGAATTCGGGATAAACTACATCCACCCATGTTGATATTGTTCTGTGACACGACATCACTGCAGCAGAAAAATGAAAAAGTATTTTTAAAAAGTGCTGCATTTAAAAGTTAAAATATTTTACACTAATTATACAAGTGATCTAATGCTAGTAGAATAACAAAATCACACAAATCAACATGCTATTTTATTTAGTATGATTATAGGTAGTTTTAATGAAAACGTATTTAAAGCTTTTAAAAGCATTTACTAATAGTATTTCTATAAGGCAAGTCGTCTCTCTAGCAGGCTCATGGCACAGTAAGGTGTCCATCCGATTTAGACTTTAGAATCCAGGTGGACGTAGAAGGATCATCTGGGAATTTGTCTTCTGGGATACGTTTTTAACATATTAAGTGTTTGGACATTCACCTTGAATACGGATTTACATAAAATATAGTATAAAGGTATGCAGGGCTGGACTGCAACAAAAAAATACCTATAATAACAACTACTCCAATAATAAATAAATACCAAAAAAATACTTCTCAGCTTTTCACACTATTATTATTGTATTACTTGCAAAAAAAACCCAAGAAAGTTGTTAAAAGATGTGATTGGGTCAGCCTAATGTCAATTAAGAATCAATTGGGCAGTTGATTAAAATATCTCAAGGGCGGGTTTGTATGGAGGAAAAAAATCCCACAGTAACCTTTTGGACAAAAACATTACACCGCTGGACCATTGATATATAAGTTTTTTAGAAAAGTTTTTAAGGGCTGATCAGTTAAAAACAGTCGAAAATCTGGCCACTAAAAGTGTGAGGTTTTTAACGCAGCCTTAGACCTTACAACAACAAAAAAAATTAACACAGATGAAACCTTCCGACACTTTTAATGACGATTTAAGGAGATGAAAAAGACACACAATGACAGACAGAGAAAGAGAGAGAGAGATAGAGAGAGAGAGAGACAGACGGAAAGGAAGATCCGGTGCTTTACTGCACTGATCCGGTTTCGCTCTTCCTGCGGTGTTGACGCGTGTCAATCTTAAGGGCGCGGGGAAGGGGAGTGACGTCACGCGACGTCAGGCACGGTAGAAGGGGGAGCGGGGCGCGCGGACGGGCGGAATGGCGACGCGGTGCTGCAGCGCGAGATGTTCGGCGGAACGGAAAGGGTTCCGGCGCGAGCTCGACTCCTGGCGGCACAAACTCATTCACTGCGTCGGTAAGAGGAAACGAAAATAATTAAAATAACGGAATGAATGTTTAAATTTTGGTTTCTGTAAATGTTTTGAACCGGAAGAAAGCGGCATTGCGGCGGAGGGAGAATTACAGCAGCGTCGGCGGCTTAATTTTTTTTTTTGTTAATGATCTTGCGCGCTGACATGCTAGCACGCTAACGTGCTTAGCTAACGGTTCCCAAGATCACAATAACGGCTAAATCTAACCGTCAATTAAATGTATCACATGACAGTCAGTCAAATTGATCGAACAGTGCAGTTACCGTTAAAACAACGTGTTACGCTTAAGTGTTATTATGCTGTAATAATTGCTTAATAACAACAGTTTTTTAGCCTCTGCCCAGGCTAAAAAAGATATTAAGAGCGCTAGCACAACGTTAGCTAAGAAATAAAGGCCGCGGTAGGCTCAGGAGGGTTTTGTGTTTGCTCGCTAGCATAGGCGATAATTAGTTTTTTTTTTAGCATAGCTGATAGCACAGATTGTCATGATTAGCATTCGTTAGCATTAGCAAAAGCCGGCTGTCCGGCGCTGGCTCCATTTTCTTTTGTCCCTCGGCTTTTTTATTTTTCGATCCGTATTATTGACAACAATCTATTTATTATGTTAACACCCAAATATAAGTTTTTGCAGTTGTAAAGCATCTTTTAAACCTAGGCGTATCTAAAAAAAAGAATGAAGGATTTTCCATTTTTCTTTAAATCAGTAATTACAGGATACATGCGAACTGTCATAACGGCGATTAATGTTTAGGAATTATTGATATATAATATATGCAAATTTTAAGAGCTTAATTTATGACGTTTATGCTCCTGTTATGATGCTATTATAATGATGTCATCTCTCATTTACCACATTAAGGAAATGACCTCGCTGAAATCTGCGTGTTAATATATTAATGTGATGCTTGTTATTTGGTAGTTTTAATTTATTGCGGTTCTGTTGGTTGCATGGGTGTCGTGGGTCGAATATTTTGGACGTGTTTTTTAAATGCATTTCTTAATGGTTTGATGGTATTTCGATGTTAACGGTCTGTGACGCGCGAGTCTGTAGTGTTAATAAAGGCGATAATTTAGCATTGTCCGTGTAAATGAGAGTCGCACTTTGTGGCGGCGGGGGGGGGGGTTAATACAAAGAAACATTAAGAAATAGGCAGTGGGCCTAAAAAGATATTTTTAAAAAATAATACTATTTTGTGCATTTTTTACATAGTCGTTGGTGATGAGAGAGTGAGGTGTCAAAAAAACTGTAATCTCGTACTTTGGTGCATCTTTAATATCAGCCATATTCAATAATTAATCGTCACTACGAATGCTTCATACTAATACTCGGATTAACAGTTCAGGTTTTAAGTTGGTTTCCAATCGATCTAGGCGAGCCGTGAACAGTTTTCTCTCAACTGTCAATCCAGATCTGTGGATTCAACCAAATTCGAATGAACCTGAATGGTTAATTAGTGTAAATTCTAATACGTATGTTCTAAGCGGATTAGTTTATCAGCGAGATGTTTGCAATTCATTGTTTATGACGAGCTTTCTCAATGATACATGTCTCTGATCCTGACAGATTATTTATTTATTTATTTATAAGTATGTCTATTAAAGAGAAGCCAGTTTTAGTGTATCTATTGTTTATTTATTCATACCTGGATGACATGGTAATATCAATAAATAAATATCAATATTGTAAAATATCACTTAAGTGGAGACGAGGCAATATTTGAGATAGCTGTGAAGATTACAGCAAGAAAAAATACAATAATTACGGCATATGTAAGTGTTTCTCCGGAAGTGTTTAAACAACTGGGGGAGGGGAATTGATCCATGCATTTTAAGACTCGATAAGGCGAGTTATGGCAGTCAGGCAACATTTTTTTCTTCCTGTGGTGTAA
>JAOTQW010000026.1:931734-944972 GCA_026260075.1 Sisor rabdophorus
TGTGTGTGTGTGTGTGTGTGTGTGTGTAATTTTTTTAAATATGGTGATATTATGTAAGCACTGAGCATTGCCGGAAAACCTCGTAAAACAATACCTGCTGCCATGGTAACCTCGTTGAGATTATTAACATTACGGTATGATCATTTAGACATAATTATCTATCCCCCCAAAAAAAACATCAAAACCTCGCTGAGATCAGACAAACCTTTGCAAATAACACAAAGACAAGGCAATTAACACAATGCCATTAAAACCTACTGGGATTAAATTGGAATTATTAACATTATATTGAAAAAGGAAGTAGAACTATTTGTGCGACCCTAACTGCATTGTTAATCCTTTAGTGGCATTACTAACACGACTGCCAATCCTCTCTTAAGAATGTCAACTCTGCTGTAAACCTTTACACCTCGGGTTAGACCTCAGTTAGATGTACCAATAACACTACTGCAAAACCTCTGGGTTGATGTGGTGATAATAAACACCTTTGAAAACCTCACTGAAAACACTGCTGTCAAACCTCACTCAGACAAGCGTTGTAGCGATTAAAAAGCGTAAAGCCTTCTTGGGACCGTTAATATAACCATAAACCTCAGATAACTTACAAAACGTTAACCGTACATAACCAACATCACTGTAAAACCTCATTCTTGGGAATTAACAACCACACAAACCTCAATTTGATAACTAACACCGCTGTGACACCTTAGTCTTGGCAATCTTGGTTTACCACCATAAACCTCAATTAGATAACTAACACCACCGTTAAACCTCAGTCTTGGCAATTAACACCACCAATAACCTCTTACAGATTACCACCTGCTTTGTAAAACCTCAAGCTTGGCTTTAAACACCACCATAAACCTCATGCAGATAAACATCTTTATAAAACCTCTATCTTAGCTGTTAACACCATGAACCTCAATCGGATAACTAAAAACACCTATAAACTTTAATCATATAACTACCACAACCATAAACCTCAATAACATAAACGTGTTAAATTCGTAGATTGACACAGGTCCAGAACGTCACTGACAGGCGCTTTATTTAAACCTTAAAAAAAAATTATAGCAAATCTAATTAATACTGCAGCAAACACCTTATTAAAACAGTCAACACTTGATAGCTATTAAAATTTACACTGTAGTACACGGCAGTAAGACTCATTAGGACGCTGCAGTCGGTGCTTTAACACCATAGGAATTACACCCTGTGAGGTCAACAGTGCAGAAAACATCTCATCCGGACACTGTATCAATACTTAAAGAAATAACTGAATGGCACACGTCCTCATTTAATTATTAATCCACACTGCAGTAAACACTTCATTCAGGAAGTTTAACACTAGTGAATACCGCTAGGGTTTTCTCTTTGAAACGCTGCAGATCTACACTAAAGGTTTCGGACTGAGTGAAAGCGTTCAGCGCTTTAGTAGGATGCATTGAGTTGCGAGGAAGTGGGGAACGCGGCAGTAAACCTCATCAAGATCATTAACGCTGCTGAGTTTCATGTTTATGTTGATGTGATTGTGATTTTTCTGCTGTAACCAAATGAACCGTTCAGGGCAACCTCACTCCGCACAGCGCTGCTGTACTGACGTCTGTAACACACAACCTACAGTGTGCGCGTGTGTGTGCCCACGTGTGTGTTTTATTCAGGGCTAATCTGCAGCGCTGCTTTTCTGTCTTGTCTTTTATTGTACGTTATTTTATTCTTCAAAATAGCATTCTTGTATTTAACACTGTAACATAAACACTGTACACACACACACACACTTTACACGTTGGGTTGTGGCGTGTTCACTGCATGAACATTTTTACTAGTTCTATTACAAGTTTTCAACTAAAGTTGTGAATAGCTGAAAAGACGAGATTCGGTTGCACTTTACGCAAAGCTACATACACAAAGACACACACACGCACACACACATCCGTGTTAAATGCTTAACGGTTTTAAAGTGCAGAAATGAAATGTGAATTTTGTGATTCAGGAATGCGCTGTCGATGACGTGTTTGTGTTTGTGAGAATCGCGTGTTTACGTTGTTTTTAAAGAAAGCCGCTCGGTTTCCGCCATGTAAACTGAATGTCATGACGTCAGTGCCTGTTATTAACTCTTCATCTCAAACCAACAGCTTTATAAGTGTGTATTAACATTGCGTACGAGTGTTAATGTCGTCAAGACAGGCGCTGCGTTGGTTTAAGAGCAGAGGACCTTTTTTTATTTGTGATTTTGTCGGTCAATTTATTTCGCGCTTTATCAAAACACTATTTTTAAAATTAATTAGTAAGGTGTGTCGATAATTAGTTAAATGATGCGGATACACCGATATTGTAATATCGTTATTAAGGATCCAACTCGGGACGCCGTTTTTTTTCCTATTTCTGCGCAATCATTGAGTGCTGAGCAAAACCAATTATAAAATATTGTGATTTCCTTTCTTCCTTTTTTTCCCTTTTTTTTTAAAACAAAAACAGGCTTTTAATTGCTGTCTTAAACTGAACCGAGTATCGGCAATGTCCTTCTTTCTGATTCACGAATAGGTCGATTTTTTTATTTATTTATTTTTTTTTTCAGTCTGTTTAAGAATCCTGTTTGTTTATATCCTCTTTTATATTTTGGCTCAGCTTTTTAATGTGTTAATGATGACTTCTTGATTTAAAAAAAAAATTTTGGACCACATTAATGTAAACGTCGTTTCAGTAAAACGATGAATTCAGGTAAAGAAACCAAATTTGATTATTAAGTTTGGTTAATGTAGCCATAAAAAAAAAATCCTCAGGGTGAGAGAGTACAGAGACCAGAGTTAATAATAAACCTGCCCGCTTTTTAAAGTTTTTTTGTGTCTTATTATGTAAAACTAATTTAATTTCAGTGTTGTGTATTTATTTAATCCTAGTGCAATGTTAACACTTCGGGTTTAGGATAGCATATTAATTTAATGAAGTTTTTTGTTATTAAATCCTTTTTTTTTATACTCAGGGCTTGAAATTAACCAACCGCTAACCAATTGTAATGCAAAAAAAAGGTCTCCTGGCCACAGCGCAAACTCCGTCTCTAGTTCTCATAATGACTGAAATGAAGTGTTATTATTACTCTTATTGTATGTTGTATTTATTCTCTGCAGTTTTTTCTTGAACTTTTACATTTTTGAAAAGAATACAGAATATTTCTGAAATATCCCAGTGTTTTTAAACACCTATGGGTGTAATTACTGAAAGGAATTCTGATGCCTTTCTTAAGACTGAAAACAGGTCAGTCGGTCCATGGGTTTCATTTACGCTTCCTTTTTTTTCCTTGCCGTTTTTAACTGAAGGTTTTAAATGAATAGTAAACACTGTTTTGGGGGCTTAGAGTGATTTGGGAAATTCATGATCAACTTTGCTTCCTGTTTCTACCTCCTATTCGAAGTAGTAGCTCAATAGTTAAGCTAGATAGAAATGTTAGAACGCTAATCTCAAGACTGCAGGTTCAAATTCTAGCGTCACCATGTTGACACTGCAGGGCCCTTGAGCAAAAGCCCCCCCCCCCCAATTGCTTTACATAAAAAAGGAGAACGATTGTTGGTCTCCGGTCAAGGTTTTCACAGCAAAGGAGTTACATATGATTACTACGAGAATTATTACTACGAGAGTTTGCTCGACTCCCAAAAACACTCAAGCAAATTATTTTGATCTGAAAACAAAACCGGCGATTATGAGCCAGTGAATTTATAAAAATGCACTTGGATTTCTCCAGATAAAATATATGTCAAAATTGTCATTTACGTTAATCAAATGTCGACTTCAGATTCTGAGATTTATTTTATTTAGTTTTATTTAATGCAGAAGTTGTATTATTATTTTCAAAACATTGCCGTTTTCATCTCATGTTGCTGCACTATCATTCGAAGAGTTTCATGTTTTCTGTTAAACAGAGCATCAAAGCTGCTTAGAACACCCCCGATTCTACGTTTCTCAGAGTCTCGGTTACCATCATGTCGATTTTGGGCCCTGTGCTATTCGTTAGTGTTTTCATTCAAACACAGAACAGAATTGGTAGTGATTGAAATAGTGATGACTCGGGGTTCAGTACTGCAGTTGGATGATAAACTGATGATTAAAGTGATGTTTAAATCAGGATTCGCATTACGGCGTAATCGGATTCTTTTTCCTGCACTTCGATTCAGATTTTGCTCTATAAATGTTTGTGTATTATTTCTGTGTTATTCAGGAGAAAACTGTGTTGAGTTTTGGTGTGTTTGAATTTGTGTTGAAGCACTTCATTGTTTTTAAATGTGAACCGTGTTCTGCATGCTTTTATTCTAGCTCTTTATAAAGTTATTATATTTCTCTAATTGTGATGATTAATCATTAACTGCATTATTATTATTATTATTCTCATTATTATTAATCAAAGAAGGGCTTCTTGCTCAGCCAATCCACTGAACACTCACAAATCTTTGACATTTAATTTATAAATCTGATAATTAATTCTTATTGATGTTAATGTGTAATGCTCGCTTTGATTTTGAATCGTTTTAAAAAAAGTCTTTTTAAAAATGCTATGAGAATAAAAGGCATTAAAAACTATGTGCATCTTTATATGCTGCCTAATTAACGTCTGACATATTTTAATGGCATTCCAGTTCTATTATTGTGCTAACGTTGGCAAAGCAATATAAAATCCTTTTTACGATTACAGTCCCGAAAAAAAATCAGCCGTATATTTTTGTCCCAATCAGATTTTAATCGTTACATTAAAATTTGTTTGATACCTTTAACAATGTTTATACATTTGTTTGGAAGGAAAAAAAGGCTTTTATTTTTATACAATGATAAATCCAAGCTTTAACATAATTAATTAGAAGAGAATATGAGAGTATTGGGACATGGATGATGGTCATCTTTACTTGTATATCACTAACAGTCCAAACACTAGAACCGTGCACTTATTTAACAGAACATAGCCAGGATGCTCCAAACAAACCTGCTTGGAACCCGCTAATATGAGAAGCATCAAAGTGATTGTTTAAAAAATGCTAAATAAACATCATTTTAATGTATCATAATAAATATCAGTTGCAGGGCTAATATTTTCTAACGTGATAGCTCTCTTTAAAATGTTAGTGGCTCAGAATGACTACTTTTTTTTTTAAGTGAAGAAAAGTACTTTGTAATAAAAACAAGGGTTATTCAAGTGGTGTACAAGTTAAAGGGGCTATACTAGTCACTGGAAGATTATAAGTTTAATTTCCAGTAACACCATGCTACTACTGCCAGGCCCTTGAGCAAAGCCTGCTCAGCTGTTGGATAGTGCTTTGATTAAGAGCCTCTGCCAACTGTCATAGGTGTTCATGTAAGTGATCATAGAGATAATGAAGAACCTACTGATGGCAAATGTGAGTGTTGAGTAACAATGTGTCCCTCGTTTACCTGTAGCTGCTCTGAGACAAAGGAGGAAGAGAACAAGTCAAAAGGAAGAGAAGTAGCACAGAAGCAGAGTGGTACAGCGCTGGAGAAAGTGATTACAGCACTTTGCACACCCCACAGAGACCTGCTGTTACACGTGCTGCAGGAAATGAAGTCGCTCCTGCCAGTGGGCCAGCGTGAGGTGACAGCAGCGCATCAGACAAACGGGAACCCGAGGAATGAGCATGGTGGTCGAGCAAACGAATCGCTGTGTGTTTTGAGTAGCTGTGTAGATTCATTTGGGTGTGCAGTGCATTGTGTGTGTGGGTGTGTAAAGTGTTGCAGTGGACTCTCTACTCACAGCAACACACTTGGCAGCTCCCAAAAACTGGTGTCTCGGCACACACAAAGTGATGACGTTACCCATACAGGTAGCATCACAACACATCTACACCGTTATAGCCCATCGCCACCTCCATTATCCCCTCCACAGCTGTCCCCGAAACCACAGGACACAGGGAGCGGTTGTGAACCAGACATGCCAACGCTGAACACACATGCACCGAATACACAGACCCCACTTCTCCTTCCGCAGAGCGCGCACACCGATCAAACACTGACGCCCGAGATGCAGACCAAGCCTGAACATTTTATAGACTTGATGGACAAATTCACAGACACACTGATGGAGGCGTCGGTGCGGGAATGGAATGTGCATACACGCATGGGTGACGGCGTCAAAGTGTGTGACGACACACACCTTACAGAGATCATCACCACCGTCCTACACAGCAGCAGTGAGAAAGACTACAACCTGAAAGAGCTCTTTGAGCAACACCTTGCTTCTGAGAAACGTTCCCCTCAGACGCGCTCCAAAAGGCGGCAGGAAGTGATGCGGGCCATCAGCAGGTCACGTGACCAAGCTGCAACTCGCAGACAAAGTCTACAGATCAAACGCGACCTTGCGCGGCTTGAAACCAACATTTCTAGTAAAAACAAAAGGAGGATGCATCTGATTGCCCGTGGCACGCACAAAAGCACCTCTGTCTCACATGCTCAAAACCAGGACACACTCATCTCACATACCCTGAACCCAGATACGCCCAACTCGCATATCCTGTACACGGACACGTCCATCTCACAGACCTCAGAAAAACTCATCTTGCATACCCAGAGCTCAGACACACCTGTCCCACTTACCCAGAGCCTGGACACGTGCATCTCACATGCCCTGGACAGGGACCAATCCATTTTAAATGCTCAGAGCCCAGACACAGCCATTTCCCATACAGGAAGCTCAGACACGACTATATCAAATGCTCAGAAAATGGACACACCCATCCCTCACACTCCAAGCCCAGACACACCAATATTACACAACCAAAGTCTGCACATACCTAGCTCATACACTCGAACCCCTGACATCCCTAGGTCACATGCCCAGAGACCAGAAATAGCCATATCACAGCGTCAGAGCCAAGACAACTCTCTTTCACACATTCAGAAACCGGACACTCAAATCTTAGGCCTCCCCAAATCAGGCAAAGCCATCTCGCATTTTCCGAGCCCAGACAAGCTGATTTTACAGACCCAGACCATGGACACGGTTCAGGACCCAGACATAGCCATACTACAGGTTCAGAGCTCAGTCAAGCCTCTCTCACACACTCATAACCCAAAGATTGCTAGCTCAGACCTTCACCCCCACATATCACAGATTCAGAGTCCGGACACACCCGCCCTAGATGCTCATGCACCTGGCACGCCAGACCTACACACTCAAAGCCCACAGATGCCTGGTTTCTACACTGAAAGCTCTGACAGTTCCACCTCGCTCAATCAGAGCTTAGAATCAGAGACCTGTGGCAATGTGCGGTCACGGCGGCATATTGTCCGCCCTCAGCACTTGTCTTCATATGTCACAGAGACAAGGAAGATGTTTTACACTGCCTGTCGCTCTGTTAAAAATAATAGCACCCCCACACATGGAACTGACACGATTGAACCCTCACCCAATGCTGAGATGGAACGTCTCAAAATTCCACTTGTTTTACCTAGTAAGAGAAACGTCTGGAAATATGAGAACAGTGAACAGTCGTATGCTGAAAATCAATTAGGGGTAAAGACACGCTATTCTAAAGAAGTCACACGATCGCCAAGTTCCGTTGTCACTGACTTGATGGACACGGAGGACGTCAAGTATGCTAGTCCCATTAAGCTTATGCTGGTGTCAACGATTAAAGATGAGGATGGTGTTAAGTATACACTTCGAGCTGCAGAAACACACAACGAGGAAGAGTCATTCGATCCGTTTTTAGAGGCTTCCTGGGCACGAAAAACAAGCAAGGCCAAAGATGAAACTGTCCAAACGTCAGACAGCAAGTGCACTAACAAGCACTTTACAGATCAGTCTACGAACCTAGAGGCTCTGGGGGGTGACTATGTAAACGGCATAAATGAGGCTGATCCAACTTTTAAGAGGCGTCCCGGACGGCCCAAAAAGTTAAAACCTCCACTGGAGAAAGCAGTCAAGCGTCCAATCGGCCGACCGCGAAAAACCAAATCAGTGGACACAAATAAATTATTTAGTGAGGATGCAAAAAAACAAAAAGGAGAAGATTCCTCAGATAGAGAAAATGGCAATAAAAACCTGAGGATTACTATCACATACGGTAGGCGGAAGACACAGAGGATAGTAAGTGAGGGACATGTTCATACGGAACAGGAGACAGGTAATCGAGCTTCAACACTAATCACCAATGTAGAGAAGCCTGCAGAATCCACCCAGGAACAAGTCGGCACGAATAAAGGCCAGTTTGGCTTAGTAATGCCTGTAAAGGACAGGAAAAATCTTGCACTTTCAATCGTGTGTCCAAAGCAGAGTGATGAAGCAGGGGCCAGAAGACCAGGGCGACCAGCTAAGGTTAAAATCTCAGGGATTTCTGTCACTGTTGACACGGTTTCACCAAGGCAGCGCAAAATCCACATTAGACAAAATGTGAAAGAACCAGCAATAGAGCAAAGGGCACTGCGGACTGAACTGGATCCCAATAAAAACCAGGAAACAATAACTGGGAAAGGTCATACCTCTGTTCGCCACTCTGTTAGAGAAAGAAGACCTTCCATCCATCTGCTCCGGAGTGTTGCCATGTCACGCGCTAACAGACAAATGACCCGGTCACGAAAAGTGCTGCTGCACAGAGCTACAAAAACCCAGCCGCAGTCACCAAAGCATGAAGACACTGGAGAAAACATAACTAGACCAATCACTTCCCCACAAGATGCTATCCATTTCTCCGCAGCGTCAGGTGAGTCCCTCTTTGACGCTAATCTGCAATGGTGGCCGACATCAGCGTCACCCGAGAGCTTGAGGGACGAAATGAACAGGCGGCGCAAGGTGATGAAAGAGACATGGGTTTCAGACCCAGCAGACAAAGCCGCTTCAGATGAACACACAAGCTGTTGTCAGAGTTCGTCTGCAGTAAGAACATTGTTCGAAAGAGACTGCAGCATGGAGACACTTTGTTCTTGGTTCATGCAGACAACAGAGACTCAGTCACTCGCCATCGTAAAGAAGGCCAACAATCGAAATCCATGTGAGCTTTTTCAGTACAGCTCATCTCAGGTGACCAACAGACCAAATGTTTCTTGGAGTCCGCAGGCCGAGAGGCTTAGGAAATGCATCAAGAAATTTGCCACAGCTGTCCCTAAAAGTCCAACAAAGCTCCGCCAAGCACAAGAGAGGTTAAGTGATATGAAAAATTGTTTCACCAAGCGGCAGGTATTTAACACAACCCTGGACAATACTGACAAATCACAGCAGTGCGGCGCATGGCACCTTTATAGAGCAGCACTCGATCGAGCTAGATTGCGATTCAAATCCAGGACCAAGAACACAGATGTAGACTATAAAGGCCTTAACAAGCAAGATAAGAGCAAAATTCAGTCCGCCAGTAAGTCTAAACACGGTCTGGTGAACACACTAAAGAGCGAGTCTTGCAGGACATCAACAAATGAGGTCACTGCAAATGCCTGGAACGCACACACACTAAGAGAGTGCAAAGTGTTTCTGCGGAAGCTAAACTCTGCCAACACCCGCTCGGTGTCTGAGGAGTCTAACGATTGTTCGGTAAGGTTCAGCATATCACCTGCCGAAGGCGGCTTAGTGCCGCATAGGGAGCAAGGAGCCAATAAAAGCATTAAACTGCAAAACAAAAAGCGCAGACAATCTTGCACAAATGCGTCACCCCCATCACTGAAACGGCAGCGCAGCAGTCGAGGAGTGATGGCAGCCAAGTGGTCTGACTTTGTACTCGGTAGGTGTCGACTTCCGACACATTTCACCTTTACGGTTTATACAGTGTTAGAAACCAACTCAGATGATTTGAACTTTTAATTCGACTGACTTCAATTTTACACCACTAGATCATCTGACTGACTTTGCACTTTTACACCACCAGATCACCAGACTGACTGTGCATTGATACATCACTAAATCGCCTGATTGTCTATAAAAATGATACAGGACTGGATCACTTGATCAACCAACACAACACTGTCAGATCACTAGATCATCCCTCTGTTTCTAGCCTGTTTCAAAATCATATATCCTCCCCCTGTTACCAACATCTAAAATGTCTCTGTCTCTGTCTTACAGGTCCAGCCAAATAGCAGTGTACCTCCCTCACACACTTGGTGCCTTTAAAAAAAAAAAAAAAAAAAAGTCAGGAGAAGCAAGAAATGTTACATGACGTTCACAAAAACCCGGCAAGCATCACGTAGCAACAAACTTTGATACCTGCACTATTTTCTTTGAAGTGTTTTCTTTTAAACATGTTTTTTGTTAGTTCAGAAGCGCAAGTGCACTTAATGTGATTAATGTGAGTTTAGGCCAACATACTGATAGTAAACACCTGTCATTGCACTCTCCAAAAAAGAAAACTGCATTAATTGATCTGACTTTAAAAGCAAAACTATTTTTTGTATTGCACTTATCCTTAATTTTATTCTAGACGATTTGTTTGTAAGGGAATCTTTAGTTTAATATTTTTGAGGGTTTATTCTTTAAAATTAACATGCCCGCAAAAGTACTAAGGACCATCTTGCTGCTTTATTTGTTCTCTCTAAAACTGCTTGGTGTCTGCCAGAAGGGTGAAATACAAAGAAAGGATATCCACGATACCAAACAATTCCACAAGTGTGGTGTAACAATGTGCTCAAAATAATTCAATTCGATTCTTTTCACAAACACTAAAATTGTGATTTGTTTGAACAAGTTTTCAAATTTTATGCTTCGTTAAAAACAGAACTAATCCTCGGTTTTGGACCAAGAAATCTTCACCCCCTAAATGTTTGCTATTTTATTCATTATTTATAATCTTTTATTTAAATGCTCTGATGACTAAATCTAAAACCGAAGAGAAAAATCTAGCAGTCAAGTTTTATGCATACATGTGTAGATTCTAAAGCATTAAAACAATGTGTTGTACTAGAAGTAGCTAACTGTAATTTTATTTTATAAAATCAAAAGTCAACAGATGTATGCACATAGAAATACACTGCCGCGATTGTGAGGCTGATGTTAACATGCGTCAGTGTGGTGCTTTTTAGCTTTGCAGTACATCGTGCTAACATGTCTTGCATTTTATCACAGCAGGTGGCATGTTTCAGGACCCAAGATAAAGTGCGGTGTAGGAAATCTAAGTAAACACGTGCACAGCATGTGAAAATTGCCTTTTTATTTAGCGTACAAGAATATTAAATCTATAGCTAATGCTCCACCCTCCCCCCCCCACACACACATCCTAAGTCTAGTATCTTAAATACTGGCAAATGTGTGTATACGTGTGGCTTCTACCTCCTTAATTTTATTGCTAAAATGCTTTGGATTTCTTAAAATAAATTTAGATCTTGTTTTTCTGCCTTATTTATAACCTTCCGTTTAAACCAGCATTTAATATTATACACCAGGGTTTCACCACTTAATTGACCCACTGCCTCTCTAGTTCACAGAAGAAATATTCCCTGAAATCAGAAAACATTAACAATATTTATAATTTTTCATGCAAATTTCACCTTATGACAACAGACTAAGGTTAAGGCAGAGAAAAAAAACCAATGCCAAAAAAGTCATCTTGATTCAAAGAGCAACACTACAAAAGTCAGCAGCTTTTGTATTTTTGTCACACGACAGCATTATTTCTTCATGCAAGAAAAATTCTCAAAAAACTACATTCTGTAAATGCGTCTGAGATCCGTATTAAAAATGTGGATGTATCCTTTTAATCTTGAATTGAACTGCACTAGATTATCCTACCTTTCCACTTTTACTGCACTAGTGTGTGTTACTGGCCTTTAAATAAACATGTGAATGCGTTTCTACATCTTGTACGTTAGTTTTTTAGTGCCGTACAAAAGGGGAAGGCCTTTTTTTCCCCTTGTGGCTGTTTGGTTGTGTTGGTGATGTAAAATCAGTCATTTTGGAGTTTGTTTTGGGTTTACTATTTAATCAATTGCTTACAGTAAGTTGAACGTGTCCATATGGTGCTAAACACTGTACAGAGATATAAATAGAAACTATCTTTTTCGAATTTGATTTGTCAAAAAATTTCTTGTCACTAGAACAATAAAGGTGCTTTCTTTAAAGTCTGGGGTTTTTATTCAATAAAAGCAAAAAAAATAATAATAATAATTATATATATATATATATAGAGCGAGAGAGAGAGAGATGAATAGATATATACACACATCTCTCTCTCTCTCTCTATATATATATATATTCGGAAAGCATTGTAGAGAAACGTGTTTATTAGTTTATTCTTTAAAAACCATTTAAAGAATATGTAAAAAAAGGAATATTTTTGTAGTGAGCTTGCTGACATTATATGGAGCATTTCAGCACTCTCTCTCTCTCTCTCTCTTTATCTGTCTCTATAAAAGGTCAAACTCCTGACCCTGGAGAACAAAGGAGACAGTTCCAACTGTGGAGATGATTAATAATAGAGGAAATGAACATTGTGGAGAAAAAGCACAAGTCTTATTAGTAAAAAAAAAAGGGCAGCTCAATTTATTAAAAAAATTAAGGTGTTGTGATTCATTTAAGGTTAACACATGCTACAAGAGTAAAAAGGCTTAACACCTATTGGTGTCAGTTTTATAATCTCCTTGGTGGTCTGATTCAGTTGTCTCACCCTTGTGTGTATGCGTGTCAGATGTCTAGTCTGACCCTGACCTACATGCTGGCCTCGTAATTCATCAGCGCCGTAAGGTCCTGCTTGGTTTTATCCATAGCTGCTGTTTTAGCGCGGCGACTCGGACGCGCTGACAAAGCCTCTGTGGCTTCTGGAACATTTTCCTCGTCACTACACAGAACAAACGTGTGTACAGTTAAATAACAGACTATATGTGTAAAGTGTGTATATATATATATATATATACAAGTTTTATCTAACTAGTGTGAGAGAAAGTTTATCCCTACCTTTCATCAGAAGACTCTATTACTTTTGACTGTTTTTTCACACTGCGTGACATCGTGGATTTTTTCTGACCTCCATGAGCACCTGGAAATCCATAAAGTATATATGGAAAAATTTAACACACACACACACACACACACCCAAGTACAGATAAATATGAGAAACAGGTTTACCAAGCACACCTCTTTTGGGTCGTTTATATTTGATGTCATCTCCATTTATTTCTGTAGGTAGGAAAAGATACAGATTAGATTAAGAATACTGTATTATTTTTGTATTGTTTTTTTTTGGATATTAGTCTTTAAAAATAATTAGAAATCTAAGGTTGGTGGACATCATAGTTGCTTTGTGTGTGTGTGTGTGTGTGTGTGT
>JAOTQW010000026.1:951222-961994 GCA_026260075.1 Sisor rabdophorus
AAACCGGAGTACCCGGAGAAAACCCACGCAAGCGCGGGGAGAACATGCAAACTCCCCCCAGAATGACCTCATGCCCGGGATATAAACCCAGGACGTTCTTTTTGTGATGGACTGCGCTAACCACTACGCCAATGTGCCGCCCCGTACTTACATCATCTACAGGGAAGTAGGGGCTTCCCTCGTTCCCTCATGGTGGATTTTTTTTTGAAGATTTCTACTTTGTTCAGGATAAAAATATGATGGCTGTCATAACCATTTGAGTTGTTTGTAGTTAACTAGAGTCAATCAGTGTTGTTATGTGGCTAATGGTAACAAATCCCACTGAAGGCGAGAGGTTTTATGAATCCAGTGGTGCAGTTTATTAACCATAATATAATAGTATAATATAAATTAATAGTGGAAAACTACAGGAAAAGAGAACTCAACTTGACGTGACTTTAACACAGCTAATCATGATCATATATTCAGAACAACCAATGAAGACCTCAAAACAAAACAAACATCTAAAGTAAACAAAATATAACCACAAACAAACATAAAACACAAAACAAGAACATGAACATGAAGCATTAACACCAATCAACCCTCAGTTACATTTACTGCTATTTTAACTATATAGAAATGTAATTGATAAGTTATCAATTATAAATAACATAAGAATTTCCATTTTGTTGTGTTTTTATCTATAAAGTTAAACTTGCGATTAGTACAACCATCTAAGCTAAAAATCAAATGTGAGTATATTCTACATTAAAGGTGAATTTCTAACTAGCTTTGTTATTAAATTAAACTGCTAGTTAAGTTATGTGAGTTAAGAATATTACAGAACGTAACATGACAACGTAACATGATAATGTATTATAAGGAAGTTAAATTATGTTATATCAGTCTATTTTATATAATAAAATTCTATTATATAAGTTTATTTAAGTCTATTTCAGCTTCAACTAAAGGGCGAGATTTAATTTCAAACTCTAACATTTCTATTGTGTGTGTGTGTGGAAATCAATGTACATTTAACCAGGGTTTTAAGACTTGAGGTGGTGTGTATGTGTGCCTTTGTGTAGGAGTGAGAAAAAGTGACTAACCTCATTAATAGTATATACTAAACCTCACACTGTTAGTAACACTGTGCAGACTTTTAAAACCACATCACACACACAAAATACAAAGCACAATTTTCACCCTTATGCTATATTACCCTCTTTTTTAAACAATGTGGTAAATTAACAGCTCAAAATGTCTGTCTCTCTCATTTTCTACGAACACACACACACACACACGCACACGCACAAACACACACACGCATGATTAAAGTGACATTATTGAAAATGCAGAAAGAAAACGACACACAGATGGAGGTGGACAATCACAAATATGAAGTGTTTTAAATAATTAAAAAATGTAATATAAAAATTAAAATAGTGTGTGTGTGTATGTTTGTTTGTGAAAGAGATCGAGACAGATATATTGAGCTGTTAATCTACCACATTGTTTTTAAAGGGAAAATCGGTGCATAAATCCTCCGAAATGTCAGTAAACAGATGGATTAAATGTCATGTGTGGGGGAAAACGCTGTAATTATTGTAATTATATTTCCTGTGTCAAGTGGAAAAATCACACACACACACACACACAGACACACACAGATAATGTTCCAGTATTCCTTAATTTATCATGTAAAAAGCTAAACAAATGGATATCAGATCATTAAATACTTATTACAAACTTAACCCACTAATCACAAACTCAACACATGCTCATCACAAGCTTATCACCTTCACCATCACTCATCTCACACACTCCTAACAAGCTCATCACATGTCACAACCATATCACATTCATCACAAACTTATCAACTTCATCACAAGCTTATCACGTTTATCTTGCACTCAGCACACGCTTAGCACGTGTATCATAAGGTTATTACATTCGTCGCAAGCCTATCACATTTACCACACACTCATCAAAAGCTTATCACATTTATCACACATTCACTAAAAGCTTATCACATTTACCACACACTCATCAAAAGCTTATCACATTTATCACACACTCACTAAAAGTTTATCACATTTATCACAAACTTATCAAAAGCTTATCACATTTATCACACACTCACTAAAAGCTTATCACATTTATCACACACTCATCAAATGCTTATCACATTTATCACACACTCACTAAAAGCTTATTACATTTATCACAAGCTTATAACAAACTATGTACTTATTATGCACTCATCACATACACACTTATGTCTATACCATCTGTCCCACAAGCTTGTGTGTGTGATATTTCCACTTGACATTACAGTTGACATTACATTAGGTAAATGTGTATGTGTGTTTGTGTATAAAATTAAAAGTTCTCAATGCCATTATGATTATATTAGAACACGTATCTTAGCCCAAACCTGTGTTTCTTATTGTGTGTGTGTGTGTGTGTGTGTTCGTAATTTAAGGTTATAGTAAGCCGTTTTTTGGGGTTGCTATTGTTACCTTTTTAGGACCTCTATCATGTGTGTGTGTGTGTGTCTATTCGGTATGTGTTAGTTTGTAGTTGTCATAGAAATAATGTTAAAGTTAATGTAATAGTTTTTACATCTGTATATAGGTGTGTGTTTTATTTTAAGTTTGGTTGTGTTTGTGCAGAATAAAGTGTGAGAAAAACAATTAGTGTTGAAAATGGCTGTTAATTCATGATGTCTTCTATTTAGGATTACTATAGTTTGGATATAAAACACTTGCGTGGTGTGTGTGTGTCTTTATGTGCATTTCTGTGTTTGTGGTGTACGTGCCTTTAAACGACAGATTTTGACCCTGTAGTCCTTTATTATGTAAAACAATGACCTCATCAGATGACATCTTTGACTGATGAAGAACATCTAAATGTATTAGTGTTAAAATCAGGACTGGCTTCATCTCATACAGTCACAGAAAGTGCATTCAAATTATATATAAATTATATATATTTAAATTATAAAGTTTAATAAAAGCTGAAGTCAAAGTAAGGAACGACAGCATTGTGAATGTTAGCAAGATGTAAAAAAAATACAATTAATTATGATTGTAGAATTATGCGAGTTGTTACTAGTAAATGTGAAAACTGAAAAATAATTCTGATAGAATATTAAGCTTTTAAGCTGTTGACCAACTAGCAACTTTGCACAAACTTACACAGTCCATAAAACTAACACACACACACACACACTCAGTCTAATCCACACTACCTCTTTCTCTCTTTCTTTTTCTTTTACTCTCTCTCTTTCTATTTTCTTTCTCCTATTGCTCTCTCTTCTTTTTCTCTCTCTCTCTCTCTTTCTTGTGCACACTCTTTTTCTCTCTCTAGAGTCTACACTTTAAGGTATGACATCATGATTCCACTGACATCAGCTGGTTGATACCACCGCTAAATAATTTCCACATTTCACACAACGTGAGAACCACAAACCACCCTTCCATCTCCACATGTGGTGTATGTGTGTGTGTGTGTGTGGGTTGGTGGGTGGTGGGGTGTAGCACCACATACTGTAAACTCTTTAAAAAATGAAACCCAATCCCTTTCCTAAATGCGATTAATTTAAAACATTAAACTCCTTTCATCAGTAGAACACAGAAACACAATAAGACTTTTAAAAGCTGAAAATGAAATAAAATTCAATACAAAAAATTATTGACTGATTGTTGCTACAAAGTGTGCTACAAAGGCAATGTTCGGCAGTTAAAATGTGAATTATTAACATGTCTGACTTGTGCCAAAAGAAGCTCATTAAACTGAATCACTCTGAAAATGATGGGTGTTTTCACACTTGCACGTTTTTCCGAAGCCCGAGGCTTTTTGTATGATGATGTGGTCATGCACGGAAATTGTTTTCATAAACGAGGCATGGTTTGAAGACATAATCTCTGATCCAACTAAAAACTGCAGCAATACTAAAGTATGAAGTAACCAAACACTAATAGACTCTGAACAAACACTCATTATACTCCTAACACTCACTCATTACACTGTTTGATACCTGGGCCTAAGACTTACCCAACTGTTAACTAAAACTTACCCAACTGTAACCCTATTACCACCACTATCATATCGCAATTATAGAAACCAGCAGTGGTCAAAAGTAACAAATTACATTTACTTGTGTTACTGTAATTGAGTAGTGTTTTGTCCACTTGTGTACATGTTTTAAAGTAGGTTGTGAAATTAGTAATTTACTTTCAAGTATGTTTTGATTAATGTATTGTACTTGTATCTGTTAACGAATAAAAAATACAAAAATGTTTCAAAAAATTATAATAATGCATGGGAGAAAAATAATCACTTCCCTAGAAACTACTTCAAGGATTGGTTAATGCACAGAACAAACGCGATGCGTCAGTCAAAGATAGAGATGGACAAGACAACAATAACGACCCTGGAAGTGAAATGACAATGACCTGTGTTATTCTTCTAAAAGGGGACCCCGGCCATATTTACAACACTACTTTGATTTTAAGTGCTAGAAAGGCAACTGTCTTTGCCCAAGCAGACTAAACCTGCACAAGCATGTTGAGGTAAGTTGATATTATCTTATTATCTTTAGTTTATGTAATTGTAAAAACAACCAGTTTAAGATTTATATTCCTGTTTTTTCTAACTACACCAGAATTGTTCAACTGCAAATTTTACTCTAAGAAAATTTTAAGAGATACTTTTAGTTTTACTTGTACTTTCATTGATGTAACAGTAATTTTACCTGAGTAAAATATTTAAAAACAGAATATCTCACAACGTGTCATTACAAAGAGCTAGAGAGAGACATTTATCTAATAACACTACAAAGACATATAAAAAATAAAATACATCATAAATTAAAAGGCTGTAAGTCAGCTGTACCGGTCATTGCACTGATCTGGAAATGGCAAATGAACATTTCTTATTAAAAGTTAGATCTAATAACCCCCCCACCACCATGCCCCCCACTCCTTCCCGGACTAGGACAAGCTAGGGGTTAGCCGAACTTTCCTCACAATGTGTAACGGTTCCGCCCTCCCACCGCCAGAGGTCGCCATCTCCTGAACAATAGCTCTCTCTGCTCTTCCGGTAGCCTAAGACTTAACTGACTGTTTAATAAAATTTTTTTTTTTTTTTGGGGGGGGGGGGGGTTGTTTGACTCTGCCTACCTGTTTCTCAATTTGGATTTGTTTGTTGGACTTACTGTTTGGTGACCCGTTTAACTGACAAAGTTTTTGGATTCTGCTTAATAAAAGCTACTTCTGCAATATGCATACGATAAAGCATCCTCATTACACAATACTTTACCACCACCGGATCCAGCAGGATTAGTGAGTCTTCAGACCTGTGGCTTTTTATGCCTGCACTTTAACGGCACTTTTCAGGCCTGCTCCTTCTCTCCAACTCTAACGCGTCATGTACACCAGTGTCGCTACCAGAAAAGTTTGACAGCACACCAAAGCAATGCAACAGATTTATTAGACTGTGTCAGATCTTTTTTTGGAAACCAGCTTGGATAATTCCTTACAGAAAGCAAAAAATGCGCTCTTTTATTATCTCTGCTTTCAGGTAAAGCGCAGGACTGGGTAACTGCTGTGTGGGTTTCAGATGCAGAATTAAGCATTTATCTCGAGGACATACAGCTCAAGGCTAAGTTTAGAGCTGCACCGATTTGGTGACACCTTGATTCTTTTTTGCTCTTCGTTGTAGAGGTTGATGCCTCTGTAGTGTCAGAGCGGTGCTGTCCCAAAGACATGGTTCTCCGTGCTAGGCTGCCAACCTTCCATGTTCCCCTGGTCAGGAAAGCCGTCTTTTGTCCCCGCAGTTGAAGACTGGATGCCACGCACATGGGAGAGCGCACACCTAAGTCTTCAATGAGCTAAGCAAATTTAAGCCAATCATCATTATGCCATCCTATTGAAACATAAGCAACTTATAAAACCTTTCGCTTCCATCAAGGTAGAAGGTAAACCAGCATACCAGGTCCACAAAATTCTGACTGAGAGGGTTATGGTCTTGAGGAGCATAAAAGCCTGGTACATCTTAGACCCTTTTCTTATTCAAGACTTTCACTCAGTATATCCTAAATGACCAGCATATCCAACTACTAGTAGCCTAGGGTATTTAAATCTTCTTATTACGAAGTAGTGTTCTAGACTTACTAATCAGTCATGTTTTTTCTGTTTTGGTTTTTTTCTCTAGCCTGTGCTTGACTCTGGCAACCTCCATAACCTAAGAAGGATCTACCCAGTCCACTTAGTTGCTTGTGCAGTCTTTTCTAATCTTTAAACCTGACTACTGTAACACGCTGATCTTCCTCTGAGGGCAATTCGCCCTCTGCAGATGATTCAGAATGCTTCTTGTTTTTACCTACCAAAGTTTGGATTTGAAACACTGAACTTGCCTATAAAGCCAAAATAGGAACCGTACTATCCTACCTCCAAGCACTCATCACTCCTCTCATAGTCCTGCGCTCCCTTAGATCCTAGTTCTGCTCAATTAGTTTTACCTCACGACTTTTCCCTGTCATGGCACCAAGATGGTTGACTGACTGTCTTCAAGAGACGCCTGAAGATGCACCTCTTTTTTAAACACCCAGCACTTGACATATGAATCATTTTTAAGTCTCCATGCTACTTGTTCAACAGTTTCTTTGTGGTTGATCTTCTTTGTGATTGATTGTACCAGTATTGAACTGTTTAATGATGTGACCTAAAGCACTTTTGTACGTTGCTCTGGACAAGAGCTTCTGCTAAATGCTCTAAATCTACCTATTCTTCGATTTGTATTTGTTTGTAAAACTTTTGAAATAACAAGGGGTCTGAGGGTCTTATCTCGATACCTGATGGCAGTCAGGCTACCTCTGGCAAGCACATTGGAGGCTGTGCAAGGCTTTCTGACCGTTTAAGCAGACACGCATATTTGTGGCTTGCTAAAGGTCATTTTGCAGGGCTCTGGCAGTACTCCTTCTGTTCCTCCTTGCACAAAGGCAGGGGTATGAACTGGCCTGTCTCATGGTAGCACCTCCATGTTCTGGACACTACACGGACAGACACAGCAAACCTTCTTGCCACAGCTCGCATTGATGTCCCATCCTAGTTAAGCTGTACTACCTGAGCCACTTGTGTGAAAGCAATTCCAGGGATTAAAAGTAACCAAAGTATAACAGCCAGAAAGCACATGAACTGAGAAGTGGTCTGTGGTCACCACCTGCAGAATCACTCCTTTAAATGGAGTGGGGGTGTCTTGCTAATTGTCCATAATTTCCACCTGTTGTCTTTTCTATTTACACAACAGCATGTGACAATGATTGTCAATCATTGTTGCTTCTCCAGGGGGCAGTTTAATTTCACAGAAGTGTGATTGAGTTTTTGGAGCAGTGTATATATTTCATAACTATCTAACATATTGATTTATTCATTTATCTTCCAGCCCATTTATTTCTTAATAGAGGGTCACTGGAGTCTGCTAAAGCCTATTTCATCTTTCTAAGCGTGAAAGGCAGAAAGGGTACACACGACCATTACAGGGCCACACTCACACACAATCTTATGGCCAATTAAAAGCCACCTATCAAACTACATTTACATGTTTTTGGACTGTGGAAACAGGAGAACCAAGAGTAAACCCACACAAGCGCGAGGACAACATGCAATTCTACAAAGAAGACCCCTTACCTGGGAATTGAACCCTGGAGCTTCTTCCTGTGTGGTGATTGTGCTAATTACTACGCAATAGTAATAATAACTACCCATAACTAAATATATCGTGTATATATATATATATATACGTGTATATATATATATATATATATATATATAAGTTTTTTTCTAAAATTATATAAAACAATTAAAAAACACTACTAAATCTATAGGCTTTCATTAAATTAAATCTGTAAATTCCTTGTTTGTCAGTAATTATGTCCTGGTTTCCTGATTTCATTTGTTCGCGTCTATTGTTCCTGTTTTAGTTCTGTTTTGTGGTCTAAGCTAATCTTATGGATTCGGATTGTTCCTCCTTGTAATTGAATCGGGCAACAATTAATGGAAAAAAGTGGCGGTTGTAAATAATCACTCAAACCAGATGGGCTATTATGTGAGCGGTTTCTTTTTGGACTGAACGTAGTATTATTACTGTTTAGTGTGTGAATGTTTTTGAAACTTTATTTCTATGGGTGGGTTTCTGGTGTGTTAATAGTGTTTACTTCCTGTGCGAATGTTTTTATTGTTTGTGTTTTGTCTGTAAGTGTTTGGATTGTGTGCTTTTGGTTTGTAAGTGTTGTTATTGGGGTTATTAGTGTGTGAATTTTGTGTGTTTGGTGCTTCCAGATCAGTTATCTCTCATGAGAGGTTCATTCAGTGGAACCATCTGTTGCCCGATGACCCGCTGCTGCCAACACTGTGCACTGTGTGGGTGTGTGTGTGTGTGTGTTTTGTGTATCTGCGTGTGTGTGTGTGTGTTTGGTTCTGCCTGATTTCAGTGATTGGTTCAGTGGGCCAACACAGTCAGAGTCTGGCATGAAGGTCCTGTATATGAGTGTATATGTTGTCTGTGTGTGTGTGTAGAGGGAAAGAGAGAAAAAGAAAAAGAAATTGTGATTGGCTTGTGGCCTTGAAAACTGTCTGCCAGGGTGGCATTTTATTCTGTCTCCCCACCCTCTTTCTCTCTCCCTCTCTATGTGTGTGTGTGTGTGTATGTAGCACATGGTTTAAGTTTACACTTGTTTTCTAAAGCACAGACATTTTATTGATCAATTCTGTTTGATAAAAAACAAAGGAGGCCTTTAAGCACAGCTGTTAAATGTGGTACACTTATGTATGTGTTTGTGTGTGTTTGTGTGTGTGTGTGTGCGACAAAGATTATTGTAAATAGGTTATTAGTATAATAAATGATCCCTTTCTGTTATTATCCTTCTGTCTCTGTCTTACAGTCTGTCTGTCTATCTGTTACTATTTTTCGGTCTCATATTCTGTCTGGTGATGTCACTCACTCTTTATCTGTCTTTCTATTTATTACTGTTTTCTGCCTCTGTCTCACAGTCTGTCTGTTTATCTGGTACTATCTCTCTGTCTCATGGTCTGTCTGTCTATCTGGTACTATCTCTCTTTGTTTTTTTACTCCATACTTGTCTGTCTATCTGCTTCTGCTTTTCTGCTTCTGTTTTACACTTAGTATGTCTATCTGTTACTGTCTGTCTGTCTGTCTTTCCTTTATTCTTTATCTGTCTGACTATCTGTTTCTCTCTGTCTCCTATTCTGTCTACAGCCACCTGTCTTTTGACAGTTTTAGTCTGTTGATTGCAGTTTGTCTTCTGTCTGTCCATCCATACCTAACATCCGCTATATTCATTTATTCATTCATTCATTCATTCATCTTCTATACCTGCTTAAATAAATAAAAATAAAACCTAAACCAATCAATCTAATGCACATGTTTTTGGACTGTAGGAGAAAACCTGAGTATCTGAAGGAAACCCACGCAAGCGCAGGGAGAACATGCAAACTCCACACAGAAAGACCCTGTCACCTTTTATCTGTCTCATTGCTATCTATCTTTATATCTGCCTGTGTGTCTGTCACAGAATATCTGTCTGTCTATCAATGTCTATCTCTCAATCTTTCTATCACGTTTTGTATCTCTATAGGAAATGAATCTCTTTGATACACAGCAGCATTATTTTCAGAGCAAAAACCGTGTGTGTGTGTGTGTGTGTGTGTGTGTTTGTAAGTCATCTTTATACTTCTCACTTCTTCCAAAAAATTTTACAATAAATTAATAATAATGTCTGGACACAAACACACACACACACACACACACACACACACAGATTAAATGAATGTTTGGTGTTAAACCAACAGCACTATTTTGCTATGAAATTTGATTAGAATTTGAGCAGATATTTATATTACTATAGATCATAATTTTATATTTCCATTCGATTGTTTGTGATGGAAAAAATTAATCATTAGCATGACGCTTCTCAGTCTTCTTTTCTCCAAGGCACATTTTTTATAAATGGTATGGTAAACCACGAACAGTAACCACTAAAAACATCACATCACATGGTCTTGTCTTCAAGTTTACTGGAAATCTTGGTACATTTGGACGTTCTCTCCCCACAGAGAGGACAAACCGGAGCCGGCGCTGAGAGACCGCTCGTGAAAGCGAACCAATATTTACTGCAGTCATCCCTGCGACCCGCGTCTCCGTTCCCGGTTTCCTTTCTGTTTAGGTTATCACAAGCCTCATAGAAATGTTACAGTGGCCATATGTCATGTTCAAATATTAACAACTATTAATATAATTCAGGATAAGCGCAGTGGCTTAGTGGTTAGCATGGAGTTTGCATGTTCTCCTGGTACTTTGGTTTTGTCTAACAGTCCAAAAACATATAATTGGTAATTATAAGCTGATCATAGGTGTGAGTATAAGTGCTTATGTGGCCTTGTGCGTGGACTGGCAACCTGTCCAGGGTGTACCCTTCCTGCCTTTTGCTGATATAGGCTCCAGCAGACTTCGGTGACCCCAAATTAGGGAATAAGCGGGCTAGAAGATGAATGAATATTTATTCCTAGGTTAAAAGTATGAGGTAGCCGAATCTAACAATTGACATGATTTGGCTCTTCTTGTTGATTATCTTTTTTCTTTTATTAGTTCGTGGGCATTAAACACATTTACATCCATCATTAGTGCATGAAAACTAGCACACTCAGACCCGCTGTTACCCTGAGTTCGGGAAAAAGTGGGTATAGAAGATGAATGAATGAATGAATATA
>JAOTQW010000026.1:1236496-1249305 GCA_026260075.1 Sisor rabdophorus
GTGCATGTGCCTTATTAAAAACGATTGTGCCTACACGGCGGGTCTGTCTTAGCCAAACTGTAAAGGACTCTGCAAGTGTCATTAAAGTAGTAGTAGCAGCATAGTTACAACCTTTAATTTAGTCTGTTGAATTGGCCGTACCACCGTCACTGTACATGACAGGAACAACAAAACAGGAGGTGGAAGCATGAATCATAATTCAAAAAATGCTCAAAAATGTGAGCTGTTGACTGGTTAGCTAACCATTGATGTAGCTTCAGTTGTCTGAAGTGTGTTAACGTGTGTGTTTGACCAAGAAATGCTGGCAGTGGAATACACAGATAAAAAATGTATAATGAAAAATCTGGATCATTAACTATCCTAATAAAAGGGCCTACTGTAATCTGGAATTGGAAATATAACCTACTTTAGGGCACCGTTTCATGCTATTTAATAAACAGACGAGCCATTTTATTCAGTCTGTGGAAAATAAACAAACAAAATGGCTGCCCCATTGACCTACTCAACACACCATCAAGACAAAGACTTACCCGTCTGCGGCAGAAAGGCAGACCCTGTGTGATAATATTAATGCTGAATATCTTCAACACTTTTTGTGAAGGCTCCCTGGCCACTTCCTTGTGGTCCAGAACCTCCAGTGCCAGAGTCCCCAGTGGAGCCTTCTCCTTGGGCATTTTCTTTTTCTTGTAGTTGCCAATAGATGAAAATCGTGGGATTGGGCAATGGCGGAGCATCACCAACTATTTATTCCGTAGAACTAACAGCTCATATCCCCCCCCTAAAGGAAGTCTGTGGTCTTTATCTTAAATATAAATGTTCCGATGATGCAGAATGCTCGAGAACTCAACAGAAGAACTCTGATCCTCTTGTTGGCACTTTCAGCAACCCAAGGACTAACCCAAACAGACCAACAAGACTGATCTGTGTGCCCACAGCAAGCTATAACCGTATACTCACAACCTCTTTTAAGATATTAAAGGGTGTGATGTCAGCAGTGCCCCTGGCAGCTGCTCTTTTTCTAAAGCTCCTCTCACACACCCCCCACCCCCACCCGAGGAATTCCGCCACTTGCTTTCTGCCCCAGCTTAAGCCCTGGCCAATGGAAATGAATTTGTGATAGGAGCTTATCTGGCCCCAGACCTTAGATGACCAAGTGAGGTAGCTTCCCATTTGCGGGCAAAATATTTGAAGGATTTCTAACATGAGTTTAGACATCTAATATGTCAGAGAGCTATATAATGAGCTCTAAACCTAGCACAAGAGAGATAGTGAGGGATTACTAGGACCAGGAGTACGCAGATTGTTAGGGTGCGTGGTTCAACAGATTTTTACAACCGTCAGCATGTCGGCCGCCTCGTAGAGAACGAAAAGCAAAGCAATTGTGTAGGAAACCTATTTCCGAGCCCACCACAGGCAACGAAAAATCACACCGTAAACTGACAAAACAACATGCATGCTCCCATATGGCGTGTTATCCAAACACTGCCTAGCGGCCCGCTGACTTACCGCTTCTGTACTCCTATTTTCAGCTCGTGACTCAGCTTAGTGACTCAGCTACATTTGCACGGAAGCTCTTGGATCACATAGTTTCCCCCTAATTCATTACGTATGAACAAATTGGTGTTAAACAGGTCGGTATAGTGGCACAGAGAAAACAGCAGAGAACTGCTGAAACCCTTTGCTGTTATGGTGTACAATTCAAAAATAGTGCATGGAGCATCCTGAATCCCCTGCCAGTGGACAAATCAAGAAGTGCACAACCTGTACACCCTGTGTTATTCCAGTCATGCTACACTTAAAGCCTGGTAAATCGATTGCGGTTCGAAAGAATTAAATGGATTTTTTTCTAAATTATGGAATTTGATTAAAATAATTGAAAGTGATATGCTAATTAGTGTAATGCTAATTCTCACAGCGTTAATGCTCCATCAGACTCGACGTTCAAATTCGATTCATTTCTATTTGTGTAGTACTTTTAACAAATAGATAGGCGGATGTAAAGTCTAGATATTTAAGTTTCGGCCAACCCACACACACAAACAAGAAAGTGAGTTGTTGGGATACGTATGTGCATGCTGAGCTGCCGCAAGGATATTACATCAGCACACACACACGCGGATGTCCTTGTGGAATGCTTCAGGAGGAAAGTGTTTAAATTTTCAGGTGAATATGAATCATTCATACAAGAGCTTCTCCAAAAAGAAATCTTCACACAAACACAACAAGCTTTAAGTGTGTTTTCTAAATCACGCATGCAATTCCACTGCTGCAAAGAAACTGATCACGGTTACACACACACACACACACATCTGAACAAACGATTACCAAGGATGCTGTCCTTCCAGATCATTAACTAACTATATTAAATAATTTACCATGAATTATTTTTTGATTAATAGGTAAACAAAGATAAATGAATAGCCTGTGCGTACACATAGATCCACGCTTTCGTTTCTCACTTTTGATTTAGATGTGTGATTACATTGTGTGTCCGTCTTTGTTATGGCACAGATGGCAAAAAGCTGATTAACAAAACATTCTATGAGCGCTTAGGCACAGCTGCACTAGACAGGCTGGGTTTAAAACTATGATACACTGATCACAGATCAGTTGTGTTTCTCACACACACACACACAATCACCTGCAAATTTTCCATAGTCATTCACATCCTCGCATTGAGGCTTACATGAGGTTTTTTTTGGGTGGGGTTTTAAAAAAAAAAAAAAAAAACATGGGTCGAAATTGGATCACTTCCTCCCTCTGGTGTTTCACATTGGAACTGCAGCAGGGTGGTGCACCAAGACTCACGCTTCTTTAATACACAGTGCATTAAATATTTACACCACACACACACCACTTATACAAGTGTGTACTGTCTAAAGATGTTTGAATACATACTAATAGAAGTGATATGTGCTTTAGGAGTTGGCCAAACCTGTTCCATTTCCTAACTAGCTATTTATAGTGTACACTTGTTTATATAGAAATAGTGTGTGACACAGCTAATCCTGTACTTTGTTTCCCTAAAGTATGGTTAAAGTGTCGGATCAGAGTTGTGGGTTTGTGTCTGAGTGCTTTGGGACATGACTGGTCGGCTGCTTTTCTAATTTTTTTTCTTTTCTTTTTTTTTTTTTAAAGAGGCATGGCTTCATAATAAGACTGAAACAGGTATTATTACTAGTGCATTAGGAATCTGAGACCAATCCATGGTTCTTAGCTGATTGTAGGCTAATATAAAGGGTTGCACTGCAGCCAGTGGTGCCGTAAACTAGGATTCACCTGCATCCATCCTTCTTTTACTCATTCGCTCGCCCCTCGTTCCCCATGGCGATAGAAGAATAGGAGTTGCATAGCAACCGCCTCTACCATCTCCAAGTGCCTTTGCAGAGACAGTTAAACCCGTGACTAACAGAATGACAGGGTTTTAGGGATACTTTTGTCTCTTTGAGTCGTCTACAGAAGATTTTTTTTTTAGAAAAAGACATTTAGAAACAGGTGCATGTACAAATAATGGGAATATCATGTGAAAACCGCGCCACGGGCTGATCGCATTCATGCCACATCAGATTGCAAAGGGAGCCCCAACAAAGTTCAAGCCGACTATATCAGAATCAATTTTTTTGGATCATCTAATAAAATATAATAATTTCGAAAATAATAATTCCAAAGAAAGAAACAGGCTTGCAATATTTTAACTTGTACACTATTCAATCACTGCATCACTTCTCTCCACTGGATCTCTTAATGCGCTTAGTGACGGGATGAGACGTTAAAATGAAAAACATTGCACTCTAAACTGCAGAGTAGAAAAAAGCCAAACCCTTTTTTGTTTCTAATTAATTTATTTTTAAAAAAGAATCAATGCACAACATTTAAACTGCAGGGTGGCCTGGTGGCGTAGTGATTAGACACTTGGTGCTCACCTCACAGCAAAAAGGTCCCTGATTCTATTCCTTGGCACTAGGAAGTTCCCCAGGGAAGTTCTCCTTAAGCTTGTGCGGGTACTTCGGTTTCCTCCCACAGTTCAAAAACATGCACATACATGATTATTGATCATAAAAATGCCCCTTGTAGTAAGTGCAAGTGTCAATAAAAACCCAATAACTTAATAATAATAGAAGTGCTAAAATAAAACAAATAGGGAGTATAAGGCATGGAGTAAAGTAGGGGTGGTCGGTCACACTCACAATCCGACAGTCACATTCACACGCGCACGCACGCACGCACACACACTCACACATACACGCGCGCCGACACTCACTCACACATGCACGCGCGCCGACACGAAAAAAAAAACTTTTGCACAAAATTTTGTCTTTAGTTGAGCAGCCGGATTTAACAATATAGTGTAATATGCGCTATGTCCACTAGAGGGAGATAAACTTCAAAGAGCAAGCACTCAATGTACTGTTTAAAATGTGGGTTTGTTACCTTGCATATCAACTCAAACAAACAATAAATATTTATTTGACTTACAGTTCATATAAATTTCACAAAGTTTTTTAATTTAATGTTGTTTGTCTATGTGTGGCCCTGCCATGGACTGGCGACCTGTCCAGGGTGTGCAGAGTTAGGGAGGAAGCGGGTATAGAAATGGAATGGACGAATGAATGAATTTCCAATAAAAGTAATTCAATTTTTTCATTTCCCATAAAGGGTATTGGGCGGCGAGCTTGCATAGGTTTCCTCCGGGTAATCTGGTTTCCTCCCACAGTCCAAAACTATGTGCATTAGGTTGACTGGTGATTCTAAATTGCCCAAAGGTGCGTGTGTGTGTGTGTTTATGTGTGGCCCTGTGATTGACTGGCAACAAGTCATACTAAGTGGTTATAGAAGATGAATGAATAAATACATTTTCCAAAGCTACACCCACTTTATTTCTATTGGCCTGCAAGGACCAGCACCAACAGATGAGAAGTTATAGTGCACAAACCTCCTTATTAAAATAGAAACATGTCTTACCTGTGGATGCGTGTGTTGGGATGAAGATGAGCTTTGGTTCTGTCGCCCTGATTGGCTGCCGGTGTTATCGTTGGGATCTGATGTTCCGGTTTTAAGTCCTGTCTCTCCTTCCTCATCCTCCTCCGCTTCCTCATCCTCCTCTCGTGTACTGTCCTCTGACGCGTCAAACTCATCACTCTCCTGGTCCATCTCTTCCTCCTCCTCCTCCCTCTCTCCGTCCTCCTCGTCTTCTTCAGAGCGCAGCCCTGTCCGTACCGGTCTTTGTCCTTCACCTTCTCGTCCTCCGTCGGTGGTGTTGTCAGGGTGATTGTTGTTCTGCTCCTCTTCTTCGCCATCGTTCCTTGGTCTACGCCTCCGTCTCCTCTGCTCCTGCTCCCACAACCACTGGACAGCTTTCTCTCCTCCGTTCACTTCTTCTCTTCTATCTTCCTCCGCGCCCTCGTTCTGACTTACAGACTCTCTTCCCGAAGGCCAGGGATCCTCCTCTGCTTCTTCAGCTTCTCCGGATGGCTCTCGCTCCTCCTCTTCCTCTTCCTCCTCATCGTCCTCCTCCTCGTCCTCCTCCCCTCGCTCTCTCCTCTGGTGCTGAGGCTCTCGCTCGCGGTTCATGTGTCCAGGTTCAGGTTCTGGCTCCAGCACGGGTTCGGGAACCAGCAGGTCCTGGTTCATTTCTAAAAGCCAGCTTGCTACTTTCTGAACCTTTGCTAGGCTGCCTGAGGAGGACAACGACTTCCCTGCATTCTAAGAGAAAGAAAAGAGAAATGGAAAAAGCAGATTGAGATGAGCAGTAGGCAAACAAGACAACCACAACAAACAAGAAAGAAAAGCACAAAAAAAAGTCAAGATGAACAACAATGAATGGAGGAGGAAGACAAAAAGCCCGGAATGCAAGAAGAAGGAGGAGAAGAGAAATAACAGAAGATAAAGAGCATTAAGGAATAAAAAGGTGAAAAAAATTGAGTCAAGAAGTGATGAGAATAAAGGAATGAAGAAAGAGACCTAAAAAACGTATCGTTATTAGAGTTACCTGTGTGTGTGTGTGTGCGTGTGTGTGTGTGTATACAAACACCTTATGTTTTATTCATGCTTCCAAATAAAACAATGAACGTCAGCATTAATGCAGCGAGGGACACGATACGAGTGTCTCAGATTATAAGCCTCATCTCCCTCACACACACGTGGAGAGAGAGAGAGAGACAGAAAGAGCAGAACGAAGACTGAGGGAAAGAGAGAAAAAGAGACAGCTATGGAGACATGCTCATATAGGGGGGGGGGCTATGAAGCCACGTGCCTCAGAGGGAGGGAGATAGTGAGAGAGACAGAGAGACAAAGACAGATTTATTTATTAAAAAAAAAAAAAAAAAGAAACCTGCACACCCAGAAAAGAGACAGACACAAACAGAATGAGCACAACAAAGATTCAGAGGGAAATTTAAACAGTCCTTAAACCCTGAAACGATTAATTAATCAATAATACAGACGAGTCTGAATAACATTTTACTGCCATTTGGTTAAAAAAAACATGATAGTGGTGATGCGGTAACCATAGCAACACTAAGTTATTTTAAAATAGTTCCACTCGGATTAATCGATAAACAATTCTAAAAAGACAGAGCAAAAAATTTAAAAGACATGAAATCATTAGGCATAAATTCCCTACACTAAGTATCAACATATTTTTACATAATGCTGCACAGGCAATTAATGATGTGCGTTTCCTTTGTCAGCCAGCAGAGAGCAGTACAGAACTTTCCAACACACTTGTTCGCTGCTGGTGTTTCTTCATCTGTAGACCAAAGCAAACCTAACAGGTCATATATTGCGTATCAACTACACAATGCCTGACTCAACACCTTCATAGCATCACTTTTCACCTCAATACGAGTGACTACCACCAAGTGACCGACATGCTTTTGCTCTCTTTTAGCTCAGAATAAATTAATTTTTGAAAAGTGTGTTCTTCCAGAACAAACATTAACATTTGTGCCATAAATCAACATAATTCATACAATAAATATAACCATAACATCAAAAGCATCACAACTATCTAAAAATACATCAGCATCAGCAGCACCAAAAAAAAAAACTTGAGTTTATATTGGTTACATTTATCTCCCTCTTTAATGAATAAAGCCTGCATCCATCTATTCCGCCACCCGCGCATGCATCCATTTACCCACCCATGCATGCATCCATCAACGGTTCCATTTATCGATGATTAACATATACAGGCCAACCTAGAAATCAGTACTGGTAAAACGCATCATCCAAACCTCACCTTAGTCTCCCTAATCACTAATCGCCACCTGAACAAACAAATGCAATAACAGACCTTGCAGCCCAGCTAAATTCTTGTCCAGTACATCATTTCTTTACTTATCACCTTAATGGTAGCTCATTTCTTTCTGAATTTCACAAGGAACTAAAAACAAAGCCTCCAAAAGGCTTCTGGCAATCTGACCACAAACAGAGGGAACAGACGAAAAATGGAGGCATCTGTACGGGTGCTAAAAAAACAAGGGTGGAAAAAAACAACATGTAAATGCTTTTGCATTTTCTTGCAAACATAGGATTAAATATATGCATCAAGGAGCCACTGTTATTAAAGTAACCTGCATGCTCGTATTTTAGGTTATTTCCCTTTATTTAAACCATGTAAAGGGAGCAGCAGCACTGATTCCTCAGACATTATGTTGTTACTCAATACTATATCCTCGCCTGATAAGTAAAATCTCACACGGCAAGTTTAAAGATTCGATTGGGATACGTGCAGTGGATAAATTTTGTTAATTTTATCTTAAACTGATGTAAATCCTCTCGTTTAGACAGCAGCAGACGGGCAGTCGTGTCGTAACAGTAAGTTGTTAACTAGTTTGTGATATAAGTAGTACATTTTTGACCCATTAAGACCTTATTTGATCAGTTCATGTACTTTCTTCGTAAAGGACTGGAGGAGCTTGTGATCAGATTGTTATCTGAGGAAGAGAAAAGAGCCGGAGGGTCCCTCCAGCACTCTTATTCCTCTCCGACTATCAGACACAGGCCCTGATCAGACGTTAATTTAAAAAAATCAACTGACATGAGGGTATCAAAGTCAAAATCCTTGTTGGAGACCCGCTTTCTCGCTGGAGTAACATGGAATAAAAAATATCATTCAATCCTGCATAATCAATGAATAAAATCAGTAGACAATTAAAGCAGGTATATCACAGAGTGCTACAGGTACATTATTCCATTGAATTAAACCCAAAACTAAAAGGTTTATTCCTATTTATTCATGCATTCATCCATCTTCTATTTCTGCTTATTCCCTGACTTTGGGTCATGGGGGTCTGCTGGAGCCTATCCACCCTGGACAGTCTATTGCAGGGCCACACATAGATATTCGCACACTCACACTGGGCAAAGTAGAATTACTACTAAAGCTAATGTAAAATTTTTTGCACTATGGGAGGAAACCAGGATCAAGCAGGGGAAAAACATGCAAACTCTGCATAGAAAGACCCCTTGCTCAGTAATCAACCCCGAACCTTGCTGTGAGGCTACCGGGCTAACCACTATGCCACCGTTCTATCCTTATTTGTATTTTAATTAAGTGAAATAAAAACCAGTAGTGGGAAAAAGCAGGGGAAATAATTTCCATCAGGACACCAAGAGGAAACTTTATTTTCACCGCTGGCTGATGGTCACTATGGAAACTTAACATGACCTTCGTCCACCATTGTAAACAAATGTATGTGTCCAGTCCATTTTCAGTCAAGGACAGGTGAAGTAACGGTTTTATTGTGCACCTTTTTATTCTGGTCCTGAGATTGCAGGGATGCAGCACCACAATGATTGAGTAACTCTGTCCAAGCCTTCAGGCTGAGTTAGGCCGCGTTAAGTATAAACAAGGTTACTGAAGGTGTGCGTCTGAGCACAAGGCAGACTTCATGTCTAATTACTGCAAGACTTTCTGTAAAGAGGATGAGATTTGTGGATAAAGCATTGAATCAGGACAGGATATTAAAGAGTCCTTGTGGGGTGGGGGGGTGCACTTGCAGGAAGACTCACAGATGGCCAAGCGTGGATGCAGGTGGAGCATCGAATTCATTAGCATGTGCTAGGGAACCATCACAAAAACAAGGAACGCTACAAAATGAGTTCTGCAAATTTGATTCACATCTGCTATGAAAAGAATTGCAAATGCACACAATTTCAGGTTTATCTTTTGGATAGGGTCTCTTAAAATGACTGTGAATACTTCAACGGCTATTGTAATATTTTACAGTTTAGAATTCAAATGAATATTTTATAAACAGCTTTCGTGCTAATGGTGGGCTTTTGTAATACAAAACTGCTGCATGCATTTCACATCCCGCTGCAAGGACAAAACACCAAATTTAAATACACCTTTTAAGGTCTGCTGCTAATAATAGCATGAAGAAACAAGCCGAGGTCCGACCAATCCATTGCCTAAAAGCTTTAGTTACTTAGAGAACGCACTTGTGTAGATGAACAGGCCTTGTTAGCGCACTGGTTATACGGAAGAGAGCAGCGTCTCTCATGGAGACGTCAGTAGAGCTGTCGAGTTGTGTGGAAGGAACACTTTCAGGACAGGCACTGATGACTGTGTTACACGCTGCAAAGCGTTCATTTTGTGCTGGTCAAAAAGTACAACCATTACCAATCATGAGGCCAGACACAGCAGTGTTCCCAGAGCAGCTGTTCTACCACTATCCGAGCTGATAGCACACTCGACTCGCCATAACGAGAATGAACGGGTGCGCAGAATAAACCACAGGAGTTGAAGAGTAAACAAAGCTACGAGACGATTACTCTTTAGTAACCCTGACAACTGCAGGTGGGATCTTGTTCAGCCAAAAAAAGGGCAATATTAAATAATAAAAGTAATTCAAATAAAACCCCCCAAAAATTGTAGCAACGGAAAAAAGTTTAAAAAATAAAAAACAAAAATTAAAGAACAAAAAAAGGAAAAACAACCAAAAAGCAAAATCTAGTCTTTTTTAATCTTTTAAAAAAAAAAAATAAAGTGTAAAAAAAAAGTTTTTTTTAAAAAAAAGCTTGTGTTGATGTCTAACAGAGTTCTTAAACACAACCCTGTGTGAATATGAAATCCTCTCTCAGGATAGTGCAAAAGTGGGTAAGAGAGAAACCCACAGCAGCGCTTTAAGGTAGCACCTCTTATTCTGCCTTTGTAAAATAAACTGCAATCTTAAAGAGAGAAAGAAAGAGTTAGAAAGAGAGAGAGAGAGAGAGAGCAGTGAATTAAACCCTGGCATCATTAAGAGCAATGCTCAAGGGCAATTAGACAAAACAACCGGTATCACTTTATTTAGGAAAGAGAAAAAAAGTCTCATCAGAGTTGTGAAACTGCCATTTCAGGGGGAAAAATGGTGTTCAAATTGAAGAGAAAACAGGGATAAAGTTTCTAAAACATAACTAAAGTGCAAACTAGTGCAACTACAGCACATTATCAATAAATTGAGTGAGTTTAAAGGCAAGGTTTTTTTGGGTCAGTGTTTAAAAAAGTTCTCCTCGGACTGCATGAATGGATCTACAGAGCGACAGGAAGATGCAGATGGATGATGGATGATTCTCGCTGTGAATTTAGGCAGCTGGTGCAGCATTTGACATCTCGGTATCTTCCCAGAGGGGCAGAAACAAGAGAGTTAAACCCTTTATACATAAGTGCACTAACCAAACTTTATTATTAACAGACAAAAGAACAAACTGCTCTTCAAGTGGAAAACGAGACTTTAATTCTGCTTCGGTCCTGGTGCTAAGTGACTGTTCTCTCCGTCTCATAGCTTTATTTACATTTAAAGCATTTGTTATTTCCGTCTCATAGCTTTATTTTATACATTTGCATATACACACCTGAACCAACTAATCAAGATCTTGAGGGCAAGTTGAAGCTAAACTCCGGCCCTCCAGGTCCACCATTGCCCACCCCTGGGCTATAGGGTCAGAAGAAAAGACTTCCACTGCTTTTATCCCTGTAAATCCATCATTAGGCTGTGCATTTCTGGTGTCCTTGAGTGTATGTTTTACTGAAAAGGATATCAATTTATCCTATTGCTATTCATGGATCACGGCTCAAGCAAGGGTTCAGGAAGGAAACTGAAAAGCACATACAGAAAAGTCGGAATGTGCAATCCTGATCCTGTTTTTTTTGGAGGGCTTGTGTCACAGAAAACAAACCATGTTAGTGATCAATGTATTTCACCAATATATTATAATTACAGTTAAACCGGACTAAATGTCAAGAAACTATTTGACACCGAATTGTTTGTGGTCGTCAGGGTAGAGAATTAGAAGAGGCTTTGGAAGATTCTGTAATTGGTCATTTCAGACAAGGTTAATTCAATATTTGTGTCAAATTATATCAGCAGCACCTTTATATCAGCAGCACACTAGAGCGCAAGACAGATTTGACTGTCTCGCTCCCAATGGTTGCTTTTCTGCAAATCTGTATTTTCTCCCTTTCCACACGTTCAAGCAAAAATCCCACAGGTAAAAACTGTCCCAGCTTTTCCCACTACTATTATTTGCTACCTATTTGAACACATAGAAAAAAGCCTCCTGCCTGCAATTTATTTAATATTATTTTTTGTGCTTGTTTGCTTTGATATTTAACCATTTAGCAAATCTTGTCCCGCAATAGACTGTTGCATCGGGTCCCAGGTTACTCCAGCAGAAATGCAGGTCTCTATAGCACACTAATAGTTTTAAGTGAATTCTAAAAAAATGTATTTGCAAAACTGAAAAAAAAATCCAGATAAAGGCAAGTAGTACTTCAATCCCTCAAGCTATTTCATAAACTGCCTCGAAAACTAGACCTAAAGCAGAAAACACAATTTTGGGGCCAAAAACAGGAGCTAAAAAACACTGCAAAGCAAGCAATGCCAAAATGTCAAGTCATCCTGACCTTCTCACACATATAATGTGAGATCCTAAGAAAAGATTTTGTCTTGGAACAGTAAACAGTTTTCTAACCTGCAAGGAGGGAGAAAAAGGTTCAGCAAGTCTGTGCAGTTATAGACGTCTTACACTCGTCTGCTGTTACAGAGCAACAAAATGAGGCTTTTGAGAACCACACAAGAAGCAAAAAAAGTAGCACATTTTGTGAACAGCACCTTTTTAAAACACAAGTTAAAGTGGGTGATGTGGTTGTTTTCAAGGCAGCAAGAAAGCCATTAAATGCCCAGGTTTTATTATAAAATCAATTACTGCAGTACACTTAGATATTCTATAAAGCTCTGCTAATCGCGAAATAACATCAGAAGAAGCTGAGCAAAGTCAGTCATGCTGCTTGGCGAAATCCGAGTGGGCTGGATTCTAAATGATCCTACACTGCAACCTGAAGCCATTTTAACAAGCAAATCAAAGCAGAGTTGCTTATCAACATTACTTTTAATGTTTGGAACACTTGATCTAATGCAGCATAATGGATATGGAATCATCAGTGGCAGAAGTCTTCTTGTAATCATAAACAATGAAAATAAATCTAAATAATGACTGGTCTATCTAGAGTTTGGGAAAGTTTCTAAGCTTTGTATTGTACCATTCTGTGGATAATGTACCATTCTGTGTAATAAAATAGTAAATCAAGATTAGAACATGAATCAGAGAATGGTTATTCCTCTTCCAGTTTGAAAATCTTCCCGACGATGGAACCTGAAAGAGTTACCTTTCGATGTGGTGGGCAGCCAGTAGCCAGTCGCTGCAGATGTTCTGAGGTTTGACTACAGGACAGCAGGTCTGAGCAGCAAGCTGTGCGACCAAGCCTTTTCATTAACAAGGAGATGATGCTACAGCCACAGCCACACATTGACTCGCTCATT
>JAOTQW010000026.1:1261452-1275020 GCA_026260075.1 Sisor rabdophorus
CTTACAGAGCAGCATCAACCTTTTACAGCATCAGCCATAAAGCCTATACAGCATTAGCCTTACAGAGCAGCATCAACCTTTTACAGCATCAGCCATAAAGCCTATACAGCATTGGCCTTACAGAGCAGCATCACCTCTACAGAGTATCAGCCTTAGAGAACAGCGTCAGCCCTATAAATTATTAGCTGCACAGAGCAGCATCACCTGTATAGAGTATCAGCAGTACCTCTACAAAGTATCCCCACAATAGAGCATCACAGTTCAGCTGTCCAACACTGTAAGCACTAAGCTAGCATTTTCCCATAATGTATACAAGTCGCTAAAGAAACATAAAACGGAAAAGGCTCGTCTTTCTAAATAACCAGACTCCAGGATTCAACAGAGCTATGACAAAAACATTTGCTAATGTCATAACGCTGTAATAATTGACACCAAAGCATTGAACCTTGACGCAGAAACCCGCAAATGCAACTAATAAAACAAGTCTCCGGGAAAGTCGAGAAAACCCAAAACATGACAAAAAAAATCGTGAGAAAGGTTGTGAGAACAAGACTTTGCAGAGCAGCAACAATTGTTGAGCAAACATGATCAAACTCGCGACCTTTTGTTTTGTTGGCATGGCCGCAAGAGCTGCAGCACAGCTGATCCTGTTTTACTCTCTAGACACATTTACACCTCTTTTCTTTCTTTCTGTGAGTGTGTGTGTGCGCGCGCGCGCACAGTCTGAGTGCTTCCAGATGTTTCTCTTTGCGTGAGCAAACCAGAGTTGTGTCTGCTAGGATCTGCTCACGGTGTACAGATATGCTTTACCTGGGCTAAACATAGTCAGGGAACAGATTAAGATGAAGGCAGATAACACAGAAAAATTCAGTTACAAATGTAAATCACAATAAAGTCTTGGACATTGTTTCGTAGATAGCATCTTTTATCTGGCATCATACAAAATCCCTTTGGGGATGGGTGTATCATTAGCAAGATTTTTATCTATTACTGTTTCTCGGCTATTGTGTTAAAAATCAACAAAAACAATGAATCGAGGGTTTTATAATGTAGAGTGTAAACTTTGGTCCTTTTTCGCATAGATAGACGCTATTGGTCCTTTCCCTCATTAGCTGTAATGGACCGCAGAATGAAAGGACAAAGAGTCCAAGTTTATCCAGAGTTATGTGAACTACAAGGAAAATTGGTTTTTGTCTAATCCAAGTTGAAATTTTTATAAAGAACTTCGAGTGATTGCTTACACCAGGGGTGTCAAAGTCAGTTCTGGAGGACTAGAAAAGTTGTGGTTTGGAATAAGGCTGAAACTAAACTCTGCAGGACACCAGCCCATCGGGAACTGTTTTTAACAAGCCAGGCTTAAACAGTGGTTTTCTATTTAAAAATGATATCATTTATTAGATTTTTCTGTTATTTTGCCTTTATTGAAAGGAACAGACATGTAAAACAGGATAAAGCGGGATCGGACCACAGCCGACGGCAGCCACTATTTATTTATTTTTACTTTATTGTAACATTTTACTTATGTTTGGGTTAATTTAAATGTCCCCCAATAAAATGGACAATAAAATAAATATTTTGTCTATTGCAGCATGAAAGTGCAGCAAACTGAAGGAATGCAAAGAAAAGAAGAAAACTACAAAAGGACACAAGCCCAAATCCACAGTGATGCCAGTACCCCCCCCCCCCTAATTATATTGTACACTTTTCTGTCTACTGGAGAGTTGATAAACTTCACGTCAGACTGTCAATTTTTGGTTCTTGGGTGAGTCACATGATTTTATTTTACAGTAACTTTGTCATCCCCTGTTAAGAAAAAGGGAAAATGAAGATTATCCTTGCACTGGTTGAAGCACTTTAGTAAGCGAAAGCTGCTTTTTCTTTGGCAAAAAAACCCAGAATCACGTACCGGAGTTTAAACCTTAGAACATCATCACACTGATGAATTTTGAGGGGATTTGTTAGAGACCTGATACTAAGAGGGGATAAAGGTGAGTTAGAACAGGAAAAGAAAATCGCCAGGATTGATGAACACTCATGCAAGTAGAACAACCTTCACTTAGCAGCCATTTTCCAGAAAATGTTAATTTTCCTCTGGCTTATGTCACTGACGCTGTAACTGAGATCAGCTGCTTTGTTCCCTCTTTTCATCAAACACTAACTTAATCGTTTCCTCAAGTCTGAGAGACGGGGAATTTTCAGCAGAACACATCACAGCTGTGTCCAAACAGAATAAGGACGAGCAGGTTGGTGTGGGATTATGTCCAACTCAATCACGTCTCCTAGTCAACCTGCTGGCTGGCAAAGAGACAACATGGTTGTGCGATTATTTTTTTTAACCGTTACATTTCAGTTCGACAAGAGGGGACCCAAATCGGACTTGAACCTGAATCGCAACCATGTGTGTGGGGCTCTAAACCATAAAAGTTGGAAAATTCTTTCCCTTTATGTCAATGTCCAAAAGGTTCATTGAATTTTTCTGTAAATATCTGCTCTTCCCTGTAAAAGACCTCTAAACTACATTCTGTAAAAACTCAATTCTGTAGTCCGAATTTAATGTTCTTTTCATTGAATTTAATGTTCATTTCTTTATTTTTTAAACGGAAATCTGTATTTAGAATCTGTATCAAACGTTAAATATTCCAAACTCTTAAATGCCACATAATAGTTAATGACACTTCCAATTTAAACAGTTCTGTCCCACATCAAGCTTCATAATCTGAGGTCCTCAGTTAAACATAAGAGAAAATGAACACTCACTGACTGATCACAGACCTGTGCAGGAGATACAACATTACTACGAATCAAGGTTTGAGTTACAGCAACCCAATCAGGAGATAAAGAACAGGCTCAGGTTACAGAGAAAACATGTGGAACCAAATAATCTAGAGAAGGGGACACCAGACAGGAGAAAGAGAAGGAGGGGGGGACAAAGAGAGATCTAATAAAACAATACAGCACACTTCTCTCCTTGTGTCCTGAATTTTGAAGACAAACACAGCAGGGTCTTAAACAGGGACATTGTTATCGGATGCTCCCTCTCCATATAGTGTGTTGAGCAGCTCGGGGACAGGAAAGACACTCCCCGTTGTGTGTGTGTGTGTGTGTGCACGCTTGCTTTCTGCAGATTAATTAAGCACTACAAAGAGGAATCAGGTTTAGAAAGTAAAAGCCATCGCGCGCACACACACACACACACACACTGACGCAGTCGCAAAGACACAAACACACACACACACACACAGACAGACGCACATCTAGTTTAGGATATCTTGGACATCTTTGATAGGAACTAAAGGAGCTGAAACTGCTATCAGGTATGAAGTTATTTTTTTTATTTTACTGTAAACTTCAAGACTGATGAAGATCTTGGGAGTTCTTTATTCTTTTTATTAGCGTAAAAATACAAAAAAAAAGGACTGAATGTACAGTATCTAGACTGTGTGTGTCTCATTCAGTGGATCTTGACTTCCAGGCACCCATCTGTCTATAGCTCTTAAAATAAACCAGCGATACTGAAAATTCTCACACACACACACAAACACACACACACACTGTTTTTCTTTGAGGAAAACAGGAGCCTCTTTGAGCACCACAGAGAAAAGGTAAGACAGGCTTTCTGAAACGTCTGAAGGACACACACTGGCCCTCATTGTCAGGACAGGTCCAGATCGGGAAGAGAGAAGTGTGGGAACGCTCGAGTGTCTCTGCTTAGAACCGCAGCAGACGCTGCGTCGGCAAACATTCTGAAAACCCGCGTCCTCACCTTTATAACGCTAGCGTAGGTGTGAGCCGTTTGGAAAACGTTTCCAGACATCTCGAGGAAAACAAACAAACATCTGGACAAGTCACGGTACAGGCCGTCCTATAGCACCTGACATCCTCATAGCAGAAAGACAGAAATATTCCTGAAAATCTTACCACTAAGAATAACAAAAAATTTATTTTGTGTTATTAAACAGAAAGCATTAATTCACTCACACACAATTTACTGGATTAAAAAAGACAAAGGCTCAGTGTTAAAGAGCAACACACACACACATTCAGAGGAGCGGCAGTGTTTATTTCCTACTTTGCAGGTAGACTTCGATATACAGACAGAGATAGTCAGACAGCCTTGCCAGAAGATCTGTTCCAAGAATCATTGCTCCCTCTTTCACAGAAATTATTTCCATACTTTATTTTGCTTGACGCACCACCGTTTACCGTCTAACGGTCCTGCAAAGTCCACAAAGCTGTGCAGCTATAACACACCAAAGCTGTGTTTCAGCAAACTACAATACATACATCTGATCACTGGGGTTTTATTTGCGCCATACTGAATTTCCACTCGAGTCCTATTCTTTCGAGCACTTGGAACAGAAACGGCTCGCAGGAGAACTACAGGAAAGGATCACACAATCAGAAAGGTATTCAAAAGAAAATGATAGAATGCAACAACTTCATCGTCATGCAACTGGTATACAACAAACTCCCTTTCAACTGATAGACACTCTGTGTGTGTGTGTGTGTGTTTAACTTTAAGGTCATACACACTATGTACAAACCCAAACATCAGCCAGTAAGACAAGTGGGTAGGTGTGTGTGGTAGTAATGGGTAATTAAATCTCTCAAAAATTAACTATATGTAACCTACAGCATTTTTCTTTAAATGGTTACTTAACATTTCCATTAATCTTCTATTTACATGACACCTAACAGCTCAAACTGTAGACCACAAACTATTCCGATCATATTTATTTCTATATATCTGCACAAATGAATCTCCACACATCCTTTTCCTGAAAAGCTCCCTTTAGAGGACACTTTAAGGTCACAGACAGAAAGGTGTTTCCGTGGAAACGACCCTCCACTGGGGGGCTCCCTTTATGGTACAAAAAAGCAGCAGAGCATACTCCGTATATTGGTGTGGGCGTGTGTGTGTGTGCGGTATGGTCATGAGCACATCAAGATAGGATACGTTAAAGGGGATTTATAATAAGTTGTATTTTCACTTTTACTCTCTCTCTCTCTCGCTGTGTTCCTCTCTCTCTCACGTCCACTGCGCCTTGTTTTCTCTTTTGCAGCCCCCGCATTGTCTGTCTGTCTCTTTCTCTCTTTTGCTTTTCCCATATGCTCTCTCTCTCTCTCTGTCTCGCTCTCTCTCGCGCTCTGTCTCTCTCGCTTTCCGCGTCTTACTGTCCCCGCTTGCTCTTTTCATCTCGCTCGCCCGGAAAATGAGCATTTTCTTTACTTTTTATAGCAGTTATTTGCTTACTGTTTCAGTCTAATATAACTGAGTGAATTTCTTTTCTGGAGCGCCGATAAATTGTTACTGTATTAATCTTTCAAGAAAAACAAAGACATGAAAAGTATTCTCAGCTAAACAATGCATCCTTCTCTCTCGCGCTTATACACATACCTGCAGCACAGGTGAAAGCACACAGCAACCACACACTTCTTTTCTTTCTTTCCTCTCAGCAGAATAAGCACTGCTAAAAACAGCTGGTAAAAAAACACAGGAGTGCACAAAAAGTGCAGTTATGTGTGTGTGTGTCTGATGCCAATTAAGACAAAAAGATTCATCTGTATTTGAATCAACGGCACGGTGGCGTAGTGGTTAGCACAGTCGCCTGACAACAAGAAAGTCTTGGGGTCTTTCTGTGCGGAGTTTGCATGTTCTCCACGAGCTTGTGAGATTTCCCCACAGTCCAAAAAAAATGTGCATTAGGTTGATTGGTGACTCCAAATTGCCCATAAAAGTGAATGTGTGAGTGTGTGTCTGTGGCCCTGTAATGAATTGGCGACCTGTCCGGGGTGTACCCACTGCCTCTTGCCCAATGTCCATCGGGATGGGTTCCAGCAGACCCCTGTGACCCCGAGTTCGGGTGAAAAAATTAATAAATGAATGCATTTTAAACTGTGCTCTTTAATTCTGTTTATCACCACCACACCTAAACCTCTGGTGTCTACTTAAACCGTCACAGCTGGAATGAAATACCAAAATATTCAAGCTTTTACCAAGCCAAACAATTCTCTTTAAGGACTGATTCAGAAGTTTTGGTGTATGATTGTAATTACGATTTCATTTTACAAGCTTACAGGAACGGTAAGGAACCAACCAAAATAAGTGGCGCTATCAACCTGGACGGGTAGCTGAAGTGAATCATCAGATGTTATAAAGTGTATAATTCGTGCAGCCTGATACAAAATCTTCAAATTTGTTCCAGGATCATAAAAGCCGACAAGTGCAGAGCAGAAAATTCAAGACAAACACTACGCAGATGAACCTTCCTGTTAGGACTCCCTCATCATGTCACAAAGCAGTTGTATAGAAATCTAGTGGGAGATATCCATCGCTCTCGACACAGCAGGGGGGAAAATCTCCTGAGCCTGTGTGAGGAAAAAAAATACCCTGGGGAGGAACTTTGGGTAAAGAGGGGAAGCTCATACGTCCCCTGACTATAAATAGCTGAGCAGTAATAATAGAAAGCAAGCATGAATAAAGATTTAAATATTCAACGACCTGCATCATGTTGGAATAAAGAAAGAAACACTGAATTCCTGTTTGAAATTTGTAAAAACCTAGAAGATACAACAAATGTAGTGGGTTTCAAGTCATAGTGGGTTCAAAGTGACCGTATTCAATCAGAAAAGCTATACTCGGTAAGTGGCTGTCTGGAATGGCTATAGGATACCTGCTGCAGCTGTTTTCGAATTAAGTGATTTAAGAGCATGACTTTGTGCATGATTATAGCAGCGGTTGTATGGTATAAATCTCAGCAGAGTTCCCCTGGTATGCAGCCTCCTTCTAATCTGAAGAGAAAAGCCAAAACTCTGAGGGATACTTCAACAGAATAAGCTAACATGACCTCAGGACGCACGTGACTTCTTTTAATGACTGATTGTATTTCTTACAAACCCATATGTCTAAGCCACTTTATATGAGAGACGGGGTAGTTCAGTGTTGCACTGCTAACAGGAAGATTCTATTTAATTCCGCGCACCATTAAGCTGCCACCACTGGGCCCCTGGGCAGGACCCCTAACCTTAAATATAAATCACTCTGGATAAGAGCATCTGCCAAATGCTGGAAATGGAAATGTAATGGATGATCATACATTATGTTTCTTATTCGAGTTACATACAAAAATGGCAAAAACTCAGAAGGTCAAATACATTTACAGCATTTAGCAGACGCTCTTATCCAGAGCGACGTACAAAAGTGCTTCAAAATTATTCGTTTTATATACAAATATTATATTAGGGCTGTGTATTAGCACAGGCACACAATACAACAAATATCACTATACAATGCATTTCGATACGTTGCAATACTTCAAAAATAAACAAATAAAATTAACACAAAGCCAAAGTAAAACGACACGCCCTGGGTTTTTTTCCACCATGCATTTTTTCTGTATAAGAGAATGCCAGTGATAACTACTGGGAGGAAGGCACACACTGTGACACAATGAGTTTTAACCAAATATTGAAGTAAGCAAAAAATCAGCCAGCACTGTGGTGTAGCAGGTTACACTGCTGGCATCTGGTTTAGACTCTCCAATTCAAGACTGATGAAGATCTTGGGAACTCAGTTCTTTATTCGTTTTATTAGCGTAAAAATACAAAAAAAAGGACTGAATGTACAGTATCTAGACTGTGTGTGTCTCATTCAGTGGATCTTGACTTCCTCACCAATTCAAACAACCACCCCTGGCCCATTTGTTTATCTGTCCATTAGGATAAGGCCAAAAATAAACAATCGGTTCAAAAGGTAATGCAATAATGCCAATAGTGAAAGTTAGAATATCGACGCAAAGAAATTATATACAAATATAGTTAAGCATATGGATATTTTTTCAAAGCCCATAAAATAATATAAAAGTTTACAAAAAGTTGTGATGGGCATGATTATCCTTTAATAATTATAAACTGAATGGCAGTGTGGCAGGACCCAGGTTCGATTTAGGGGCAAGGGGTCTTTGTGTGTGGAGTTTGCATGTTCTCCCCTGTGCTTGCTTGAGTTTACTACGGTTTCCTCTCACAGTCAAAAGAACCCCGTACATTAGGGTTAAGTGGTGACTCTAAATTGCCTATAGGACTAAGTGTGGTTGTTTGTCTGTGTGTGGCCCTGCGATGGACTGGGGACCAGTCACGGGGGTCTGCTGGTGCCTATTCCAGTCCACATAGGGAGAAAGGCATGAAATGCACAGGTATAGAAGATTCATTTATCTGTTCATTAACTCTGTTTTTAGAAAGCTTTATCATCGCCCCTCTTCTAGAAAAATGATCGACAATCAGCTTGGGTGGTGAGACAGTTTAAGCATAAAGTAAAGTGAGCCGCTCCAACTTCCATCAGCGTGCGCTTCTCACTCTCTCTCTCTCTCTCTCTCTCTCTCTCTCTCCCCCACACACACACACACACACACACACACAAAGCATGATGTTTCAAGTGTGTTCAAGCACTTGCTGAAACCAGCTCACAAGCATCGATTAAGCTACGACCAGAAGCCACACAAAAGCCATTAAACCTCACTTTAAAGCTTTAAAGTTTAATTTTTGTACACCTTTTAGCTAGCTGGCTAATACCAGAGAACTAAGCTTAGCTTACCTGCTACACTGGATTCATTTTCTGTTTTTGTGCATTAGACACCAAGTCAAACCTGAATAACGTCATAAAAGCGCGTGTTTCCGTTATTCCTCATTAATGACGGTTTAATGCACAGAAATAAGTTTACACATTAGCACCAGGTTATGCTAGTTAGCCACTATTAGCAAAGAAGCTGAAGCAGTAAATAAATAGCTGAATGGTTTAGTTGTTTGGTCGAATTGATCTTTGGGTATATAATGAAATGTGAGTGATAAAGAAATTTGAGGTAAAATGTTAAATAAAAACCAAGCCAAGCAGGAGCTGCTAGCTTTAAGGCTAGATTCATGTGTGTGAAATAGTCGCTTTTTTACAACTTTGGATATAAGAAAGCGAAAAAAACCACGGAAAATCGACACGTTTTCCCCAAAACATAGAAACCTGTTTCAACAAGGACGTTTAACGGGGAAAATGTGTATATGGTGCTACTTAGCTGGCTAGCTAAGCACATACACTGCCCTTTATCAGTTAGCCTAACTAACATGAAGGTGGCTAGCCGCTAGCTGAACCAGTGCCAAATAGCTACCTATGAATACTATAGTGTACTTCAGCGCACGTGAAAGTCTATTATTTAATATTAAAGTAGGTGCCCTATCCAGGGAGCAAGTAGCAATTTAAGCAGCAGCCCGCTTCTGTTCATTTTAATGTAGTTTTGAAAAAATGACAGAGAGGTACTTAGTTGAGACCTATAGCAAAGCATGTTTACCAGGTGGTAGTTTCAGTGCAGCTAATAAACCATGTTTGGTGTTTATTTACCTTAAAAACAAGGCGGAAAAACCAAGCAAAGCGCGTGGCTCAGCAGACGGGGTTCCTTCCGGTGCACATACGCCGGTCTTCGAAAATTTCCCCGCGGCTCGTCGCCTTGGTAACACGCGTTTACAATCTAATGACGATAGTAACGATCTCAATACGAAAAGCTTTAAAAGGAGAGTAAGAATCCCGTTCACAGCCGTGCACACCGCATGTATTCTTTATATCCATCCATATAGGTGTGTTCGGCAACTCAGTGCATCCCGCTGTAAAGAGTAAAAAACCAAATCCTTCACGATTTAAAAGCCGCAGCGAACTTCAAACAACAACAATAATAAAAATGTTTTAAAAATAACAATAGGGATATTAATCCGTCGCAGGTCAACACAGTGCTGAACTCAAGACTCTCTCACACACAAGAGCACAAAACGCTACTAGCTTCTTTTCCACAGACTCCAGTCTCAGATTGATGACGTTCTAAATGCGGCCACGCCCCCTCGAAATTCTCCCACCATTTCTACGCATGCGTGTCTCCGTCGACCTGAGGCGTCTCGAGATCACCCGCCCCAACCCCTTCCGTACCACGCATGCGCACTATTCACTATTCGTTTAGTTTAAGGAAAAAAATCAGGGGGAAACGTTAGACACGTTCTTTTTTTAAGTTTACACAAAGTTCTTCTTAGACAGCAATTAGCCTAGTTATGAAATGATTTTAATTAATGAATTTATTCTATACTAGCATATTTTCTAACTTAGGGTCACTGGGGGCGTTTTTACATTTTTTACATTTACAGCATTTGGCAGACGCCCTTATCCAAATTGGGGGTTAAGGGCCTTGCTCAGGAACCCACAGTGGTGGCTTGGTGGTACTGGGAATCGAACCCCGGCCTTTTTGGTATCAGTTCAACACCTTAACCACTAGGCCACCCCTTCCCATCTGTAGCTGAGCAGGAGACTTTTGAAGACTGCAACACAAATATGTCCTAACAAAGAAACATTTACATGTCCTAATACAGGGTTGCCCAGACTTGCTTCTGGAGGCCGGTGTCCTGAATGTTTAGTAAAGTCTGCAGGACACCAGCTATTCAGTTCGGACACTCCTGTCCTAACATGTAGGAAAAATACTGACTCATTCAAGTGTAATGTAGTAATGTATATATATATATATATAGAACCTGGGACAATTGAGGACATTGGGAAACAGGAAGTATGATGTTGACCCAACCGTGGCTATTTACATACGGAAAACCAAGAATTTGAGCTATTCGAGTTTGGGATACATTTTTGACAGTTCCTACAATTCAACTTCTTCTACTTTGACAGAAAAAGCATCAGTCTCTAAGAAGAAATGGGCTGCCAGTGCACAGGACTACCGTTTTTCATACATGCTTATTTTGGTTTATCGTATTATCATATTTGGTATCTGTATCAACCTTTTAAATCGATATTAGGCAATCCTTACAAAAAAAAAGTTTTGGTAACAGTTGGTGTCTCCAATGAGTTATAATTGGTGTAATGATCTGAGTTGCAGTCTCAGTGGAACCTGTGGGGACAAAAGTGGAAAAAAAATAATTATTTGATTTATGTGTGATTAATGAAGTATGAGAAGTATGGGCCGACCATGCACATGGGAACAGGATGAGAAAGTGCTTTTAGAGGAGCTGATATGAGTAATGATGATGGTTCTGTCGGCAACTTAACACTATAAATGAGCAATGGTGTGTGTTTGGCTAAAAGAGAGTGAGTTGCAAAACTTTTAGATCCACATGCCAAAAAACACTGAATTTAATCAAGCTCTTTGTACTTTCTGTAGTTTTAGGATACCAACATAAGTTTCTTAAACCTTAAAGTGCATTAAAGTCATTACTGTAATTGGAACAATTGACACTTTGCTAGTTAGCTACAAACTACAAATTGGGGAGGGTGAACGTGGGGATTTGTTCATTTGGCTACAAAAAAATCAGATCGGACCCTAATGTTGGCCGGAGATGTCTACGAAACACTGTTATTTGTGAAAAAAAACAAATTTGGTTTAAGATGTTCTGCATATTGTTTGGAATAGCATGCAGGCAGTCGTCATGGTGTAAAGGTTAACACTATGCCCTTTGAATCTGGCCATCAGATTTAACATTTCTGTGGAATCTTAATACTTTGCCAGAAAATCTCTGTGTCGTGTATATTTAAAAAATATTTCGGGGCTTAGTCTTTAGCAGAAAGATTGCGACATGTTAGACTCCTTGGTCACATACCAGCAGTTAATGTTTACATATTAACTTGGCTAACGCTGGTCATAGTGAGCAGAGATTCTTATTCCCGTTGTCTGAGCCAGCTCAGGTGAAGTGTCACGCCAAAGCTCATAATAATCCTCCACAGCGTGAGCATTTTCAGTGTGTAAAGTAAAGTGAAGCTGCTGTATGTTTCCATGCCCGATTCAAGCGCTGTGTTAGCCTAGCTGATCAACTCAGATAGGAATCCTTAGAAATTCTGGTCTTGATTAAAATACCTTTAAGCATGTGGTCATTGTATAATTCAAGAGACTGGCTAAATAAATGTTATTATGTGATTGATGTTAAAAGTGATGTAAAAAGAACAAGAAAAAGAGTTTAATACAGAGTGCTTGCTGCATAGGAATATAAAGTGATTGTTAACCATAGACAAAATAGGATGCAAATCGTCCTATTAAATGAAATGAAGGACACCTTTCTTTAATTCTTTTGAGACTTAGACTTATTTCCAAGCCCAGATTTTTTTAAAAAAATGACATTAGGACTGGCATTCAGCATAATCATGCAAATCATCTGTTTTTGGACTTACTTTAAAAAAAGCTCATAGTGGCAAATTAATTTATAGCAGAATTTATGTAGACTTTTTCCCCCACAGATTTGTGTAACCTATGCCTAATGTTTATATTTTTAGTGCTTTGTATGAGAAATACAGACTATCTACTGTACATTTTATAATTTATGCCGTTGTGAAAAAAAGGTAAAAAAACAGGCTTTATTGCCGATAACGACTGTACAGAGCGCCTCCTGCAATTTAACTTTAGTTTAATGAGGAATCTGTGCCAGAAAGACAGAAGTTTGGGGAAGGAAAAAAAATCAGACAAATGAAATCCATCTGGTGCTTATCATCAGCACGCAAGGGCAGGAAGTCTCTCTATTAACATCTCATAGCGAGCTTTATCTCGTCCAGTGTTGAACCTATACTTTCTTCTTCACTCTTCAACTCTTCACTGTGGACTCAATAAAAAGGTAGTGACCTTATGTCAAAAATGTAACATACAGTTAAGTTTGACAATCTCTTACAGCAGCAGACTACAGTGTATTTGTAAATATAGGGAACAGTGTGTTCCAAGTCAAGTCAGGTCATTACATGATATGATATAATATCTTTTAACAATGGAGTTTGTTTTAAAGCAGCTTTGCAGAAACGAATCGTATACGATATTAAATAAAAACTCTGCATAAAACACTTACTTCAGTTTAACTGAGAAGTTTGACTTGGCAAGAGGTGGCCTAGTGGTTTAGTTGTTGGACTGATACAAGAAAGACAGTGGTTCAGTTCCCGGCACCACCAAGCCATCATTTTGGGCTCCTAAACAAGGCCCTTAACCCCCTCAGTTGAAAGTCACCAAATGCTGCAAATGTAAAGTCCTATCTGTAAATTAAGAATGCCCAACTGTGCAAGCCAGAGACTACAGCACCAAGAAACCAAAACTACATATGAGATTGAATGGGCTGGGTCCTGGGTTCAATTCCCAAGCAAGGAGTCTTTCTGTACAGAGTTTGCATGCTTTTCCCTGCACTTACGAGTTTTTTTTTAGGTTCTCCAGTTTCCTCCAAGAGTCCAAAAACATGTACATTAGGTTGATTAATGATTCTAAATTGCCCAAAGGAGTGAGGGTGAGTACATGTGTGTGTGTGTGTGTGTGGCCCTGTAAGGGTGTACACAAACCTCTGTGTGTGTGTGTGTGTGGCAATCTGTCCAGGGTGTACCCTGCCTGCCTTTTTGCCCTTTGAGAGCTGGGATAGGCTCCAGCAGACACAGAATTGAGGAATGGTCGGGCTAGAAGATAAATGAATGAATGGATAATGAAATCGTGTCAGTGTGTTTTATGTAAAACAGATTATAGAGATGGGCCCTGCGATGGATTGGCGACCTGTCCAGGGTGTAATCCCTGCCTTCCGCCCAA
>JAOTQW010000026.1:1311187-1328310 GCA_026260075.1 Sisor rabdophorus
ATATATATAAACCACTCTTTTGTTGCACCATTGCCATTATACAGGAAAAACTGTACCAGTAAATAAAATAAATCTAACTTTAAAAATTTTCTTGTACCTTTCTGTGGAGGGTTCTATCCTGCCCCTTTGTGCCATTGTACATGACAGACAAGAAAAACACAATAGTTCTTTCAACATACGTAGAAAATAGCACCACATTTTTTTACCTTATCAGTTACATCTATGTTATTTGAGTACTCCGGTTTCCTCCCACAGTCCAAAAACATGGATATTAGGATGACTGGTGAGTCCCCTGTGCTTGTGTGGGTTTCCTCTAGGTACTCTGGGTCCAAAAACACGTACATTCGGTTGATTAGTGAGCATAAATTGCCCATTAAGGAGTAAATGTGAGTGTGTGGTTTTCTGTATGTGGCCCTGCTATAGGCTGGCGACCTGTCCAGGGTGTATCCCCTGCCTCTCATGCTATGTACGCTGGGATAGGCTACAGCAGACCCCGAATTAGGGAATAAGCGGGTATAAAAGAAGAATGAATAAATGAAAAGTCCACATGTTCTAGTAATTCAGATAGCCTTGCCTTAGAACCGTTGTTTGATCCAGAACTACTATTTAACCTATTTTTGCCTTGAAACTATTATTTAAGATTGTTTAAGAAAATTATTGCAGTTTTACTGTGCCTGATTATATGAGAAAATAACGTGTACTAGATGGTATAATAAACATAATAAACTGATGAATAAGGGTAGCATGGTCGCCTCCCAACAAGAAGGTCCTGGGTTCGAATCCCGGGCTCTGTGCGGAGTCTGCATGTTCTTCTCGTGCTTGTGTCGGTTTTCTCCGGGTACTTCGGTTTCCTCCCACAGTCCAAAAACATGTGCATCAGGTTGATTGTTGAATCTAAATTGCCCTTTGGAGTAAATGTGAGTGTGTGTGTGTGTGTGTGGTTGTGTGTGTGTGTGGCCCTGCGGGACTGGACTGGCGACCTGTCCAGGGTGTACCCCTGACTCTTGCCCCAATGTGTGCTAGGATAGGCTCCAGCAACCCCCCCTCGTGACCCCGAGTTCGGGAATAAGCGGGTATAGCTGTATTAGCTCTTGCACAAACTGTTAAAAGGAACTGGCCTCTTGTTGTTTTGTGGACGCGGTAAGGCAAACCATCTCTCAAAGTCTCCATTTCTCACGTGATGCATCTTTAAAACGTACAAAAACGTCTGTAAATAACGCATTCCTGCAGACAAAGGGACCATCATCCCCTTTGAGCTTATAGCACACCCCGTGACATCATTTCGAAAGTGAAAGCGACACAATTTTGGCAGTCAAAATATGGCTTTGTAGTATATCGGCGTTTCACCCTTTTTTAATTTGAATCGATAGAATTTAACTGCGGATTGTAAAAAAAAAGCTGCACGAGCTGATCGGAGGACAAAATGGACAAAATAAAGGGTAATCGCACGCACCAGATGCCTTTTTAATAGATCTCTCATTTCAGATCAGACAAAACAATCAATAATCACGGAATTGGCCTGCGCTTTATTGGTATTTTTTATTCTTTTCTATTTTCAGGAACGTTCGTGTTTTTCAGCGTTGTGTTTACATGCTCGCGGTTTATAATCGCGTCAGGTAAGACTTTCTAAGGCAGAAACGAAAATACATACCAGAAACTCTGAAGGTTGTCTGAGCCGCAGAGAAACAATATATATATATATATATTTTTTTTTTATTTTATGCGGTGTGTGTGTGTGTTTGTCAGCAAGAAGGTCGTGGGTTCGATTCCCGGGTCTTTCTGTGCGCGTTTTCTCCGGGTACTCCGGTTTCCTCCCACGGGTCCACCAACATATACGTTAGGTTGATTGGTGATTCTAAATTGCCCATAAGAGTGAGTGCGTGTGGTGGTTCGTCTGTGTGTGTGTGTGGCAGGCTTTAGGGAGTAAGCAGGTATAGAAAATAAATTAATGAATGAATAATATGAATCAGGAAATAAAGCCATCATATAGCGTTCAGTGTGCTTCCATAAATAAACAATGATTTAATAGCCCAGAAAAAAAAACCCATATAAAAACACATACACAAAACACAGAATAGAAGCCACAACCTTCTTGCTGTTAGGCCAACGTGCTAACCACTACGCCACTGTGTGCCCTTTAGTGAACTCAACAATAATGAATTTAACAGATAATGAGATGCACATATAAGTAGAAAACAAAGAACTTTTTTTTCTTATAGACAATTTAACTGTAAACTGTACTAAGAGCGTAATCCTGGGGCAATATGGTTCCTCTGTGGTTCTTCCATGTTGGCTCTCCCCTAAGATTGATGCAGAAAATTTGGATATTCGCTGGTACCGCCCAGACCAGTTCAAGAGTCCGGTATTATTATACCAGAAACGCCAAATCTTCACTAACCTTAACGAGATGTATAAAAATCGAAGCTCATTGACCTCAAGCAGCTGTCGGTCTAACGGGCTGAAAGAGGGAGATATCTCCTTGAGGCTGGACAACCTCAGCTTGTCAGACATCGGTATTTTCTATTGCTACGTGAGCGGGAACAAGACATATGATAGCAAAGCAGTGACACTTAATTTAACTGGTAAGTATATGTCCGATTTTGTTCTATCAATTTTGATTGATGTATGGATTATACCAAAGTAGCATAAAGTTTCACCTGAAAATTTTTCATATATTACCCCTTCTAATTCCACTTTTTTACATGTTCGCTCTTATAGCTCTAGGCTCTCCAGTTCAAATTTCTCTAAAGCGCCACCAGAACTTTGTGAAACTCAGCTTAATTTCCTGTGGATGGTTTCCTCAACCGAGTCTCTTATGGAATTTTACCAATTCACCTTCTGATCTTCAATCTACCAAATACACTAACCAAAAGAATGGCCTGTTTTGCATTTACAGCCAGGTCATTCTGTCATCTTCTGATCCTAATGTCATCAATTGTTCTGTCATTGTGTCTGAAGAAGAGAAGAGGAATGTGAACTTGTATTTAGAAGCCGGATTATTAGGTTTGATACAAAAAAATAAATACCTAGATTGTACAGAAGTTTTAAGATGTTAATTCAGACTGTTTAAATTTTATAATTGCTTGTATATAATAGCATTTACAGTTTCTTCTAGTAGGTATATGATTTGGACCAAACTCAATCCTGGGCGGCTGGTGTCCTGCAGACTTTGACTCCAATTCTAATCAAAAACACCTGAACCAAATAATCAAGATCTTGCTAGGTTTCTTAAAACTTAAAGGTTGGTGTGTCAAGCCAAGGTAGAGAACTCTGCAGAACACCGGCCGGGTAATTGTGTAAACCATAAATGTAGGCAATAACATCTTAGTTTAAGTAATTTAATAGGAATAATCAGAGTTGATTGGTCTAATCATTGTGTAAAAGCATCTCCCTCTTTTAGATGATTATTGTGTAGTTTGGAAGATTCTTTTTGCTGTGGCACTCTTATTGGTATTGGCTCTGATCGCTACTGGCCTTTTCCTCTATAAAAAATACAAAGGTATTATTATTATTTCCTTTATTTAGCATCAGATAATGATGTGATATTTGTATATATTTTGTGATTTAGTGCACTTTTAATCTTTCTAATATTTGTATATCTGTGGTGCAGGCTACATGGTAGTAAAGAAGCCAGAAAAATGTCAGATGTCAGATAAACCACCACAAGAATTAAAAGGTATGCAAACTCCTTATATTCGAAGAGAATAATATGTGTATGTGGAAGTTACACAGTATATATTAACTTTGCTTTGGCATCTGTTTTCTTTTTCAGTTTTCCTTAAAGCAAACATGGTGGACTTGACAAAAAGTACAATTACTTTTGGTGTGGCCTAAATATGCACGATTTTAAATTTTAATGGTTCTGAAAGTCTACATAATCCTATTAAAAGTACATGTTTTGTTTGGGGGGGGAGGGGTTGGGTTAGGCTAAAGTGTGTAACAATACCTTAAAATATTTCCCCCATTTTTATAAAAAAAAAAAATCACTTTTATTCGAACTTTTTATTTTCAGATCAGCCTACTAACATGGAGGACTTGAGAAAATCAGCAGGTATGTCTCATTGTACAAAATAATTGCATACAGTGGTGCAAAAAAGGATTTAGTCAGCCACCAATTGTGAAAGTTCTCCCATTTAAAAAGATGACAGAAGCCTGTAATTTTCATCATAGGTATATACCTCAAATATGAGAGACAAATGAGAAAAAAAATCCCATTGTCTGATTTTTAAAGAATTTATTTGCAGGCTCTTACAAACCTCTATTTTTGTCCTTCTCAGTTTCTCTGTCCTCCACTCGTTACCTGTATTAATAGCACCTGTTTAAACTAGTTTTCAGTATAAAAGACACCTGTCCACAACCTCAAACAGTTCCACTCCAAACTCCACTATGGCCAAGACCAGAGAGCTGCCAAAGGACACCAGAAACAAAATTGTATACCTGCACCAGGCTGGGAAAAATTAATCTGCAATGCGTAACCAGCTTGGTATGAAGAAATCCACTGATAATCTCCCTTGAGATCCTGGGCTTTACGCAAGATCTCACCCCATGGGGTCAAAATGATCAAAGAAGCAAAAATCCTAGAACCACACTGGGACGTAGTAAATGACCTGCAGAGAGCTAGGACCAATGTAACAAACGCTACCATTAGTAACATACTTTGCCACCAGGGAACTCAAATCCTGCAGTGCCAGACGTTTCCAGGCCTGTCTAAAGTTTGCTAGAGAGCATTTGGATGACCCAGAAGAGGACTGGGGAAATGTCAAATAAAACCAAAATAGAACTTGTTGGTAAAAACTCGTCATGTTTGGAGAAGAAAGAATGCTGAGTCGCATCCAAAGAACACCATACCTACTGTGAAGCATAGGGGTGGAAACATCATACTTTGCGGCTCTTTTTTTCCCCAAAGGAACCAGGACGACTGATTCATGTGATGGAAAGAATAAATGGGGCCATGTATTATCAGATTTTAAGTAGAAAATACTCCTTTCATCAGCAAGGGCATTAATGATGAAATGGTGCTGGGTCTTTCAGCATGACAACAATCCTAAACACACCGAACGAAGGGGTGGCTTCGTAAGAAGCATTTCAAGGTCTTGGTGTGGTTTAGCCAGTCTCCAGATCTCAACCCAATGGAAAATCTTTGGAGGGAGTTGAAAGTCTGTTTTGCCAAAACATCACTGATCTAGGGAAGATATGCATGGAGAAATGTGCCAAAATACTAGCAACAGTGTGTGGTAACCTTGTGAGGACTGACAGAAAACATTTGACCTCTGTCATTGCCAACAATGGGTATATAAAGTATTGAAATTAACTTTTGTTCCTAACCAAATACTAATTTGCAAATAAATTCTTTAAAATTCAGAGAATGTGATTTTCAGATTTTCTCATTTTGTCTCTCATCGTTGAGATATACCTATGATAAAAAAATTACAGGCCACTCTCATCGTTTCAAGTGGAATGAACTTTCACAATTGGTGTCTAACTATACACTTTGATGCCCCACTGTACAAGAACACAGGATTAAGATTTATAATAGGGATAAGATCTGAATGATTATTTGAAAGAAAATTGCAACCTCGATTTAAAATGCTGCACTGTGAATGCAATATAAAAAGTCCCAGAGCAAATGCATGGCTGCCCTCTTTGAAGGACAGTTATAATAACCAATTGGGTGCGCACAGCTTTGTGCAGCCAATCAGCATATTGGTCATCTGTGTGTAAAGCCCACCATTAAAAAACAAAAATAGTATGTTCTGGGTCACTAGGATAATTTCGCCAATGAATATCTAAAAAAAAAAACAGCACGTCTATAATATGGAATTATTTTGTCTTTAAAGTGATGGAATCCAAGCAAAAAAAAGGGTAATTTGCAAGAGTGAAGAAGAAAAGTCTAAGATGAAGAAACAAACTACATTTTCAGAATTGTTTGCGGCTGTTACAGCATATAAAAAGACATTACAAAGCACCAAGAGTTTACTAATGGCAAAATCTGCCACCTTGCTAAAGACATATTTCTTTTTCATGCAGTCAGAAAAGAAAGAGTTAAAATTCTCATTCCAAGAAGATAAGTTACCTCTCGCAGATTGTAATCCGACAGTGCTACACTAAATATAGAAATTAAGTTAAGACAGATTACGCAATAATATTAGGTCTGTGGTTTAGGCAGACCACCAAACCATGCCTTAGTTTTATTTTTTTAACAAATGCATTTAGGCAACACTGACTGGGTACTAGAAGCAAGAAGATAACTATAATAAAAAGGCACACTGCATCTGCTGGACTAAAAGGAATTAAGGAATCTATAAAGTAGGTGCTGTACACCTATTAGGAAGGGTAAATAGAAATCAGAATAATTGCAATCAGATACTTCTCTAAATAGCACATGCCTTTAAAAAAATGGGGAAAAAAGAATGAAGGGGTACTGACCTCAATATACCAAGATGAAAGTGTAGTAACAAGTCACAAATAACCTTCTAAAATACTAATTATTATGGTTATGTCATATTTCTGTATTGTGGTATACAGTGTATTAAGTGTGTGTGTGTTTGTGTGTGTATATATATATACATACTGTGGTTGCATTTACAAAAATGCAAGTGTGATCCATTTCAACTGAATATTTTTCTTATTTTACAGTATCCATCAAATTCGATACGACAAATTGTAAAGAGGGCTACCTAAAATTTAACAGAGATGCTGACACTGTGAGGGATACAGAGAAAGCTGTTAGTAAATATTCACAAGGTGGTTTTCCTTATGAATTATGTGTAAGTGGAACGAATGCAATCAGCTCTGGTCGTGTATATTGGGAAGTTAGACTAAGTAAACCTAATGTACCACCCAAAAAATCATGGCTTGTTGGGGTTGCCAAAGCTTCCTATACCATAAGTAACAAAAAGAGTGATTTAACACCTGTCAATGGTTTTTGGTTTCTGTGCTCAGACCCTGAAAATGGGCTTCATGTTAACACTGAACCAGAATTTTCACCTCTATCTAACAAAACCATAGACTGTGTCGGTGTTTTGCTGGATTTTGAGAAAAATGAGCTTTCCTTTTACAGTGCTTCAGACAGTGTGCATCTCTTTACAATGATAATCAAGTTTCCAGAGGAAGTTGTGCCTCTGTTTAATCCAGGATTAGGTGATTTAGCGCCACTACAGCTAATTAAACCAATGGTTAAAACTTAAATTTTTAAGTTTAAAGGGAGGGCTTATTTACAGGCTCTATATAAAAATCTATAAAATAACCTAAATATTATTATACAGAACTGCAATTAACAGTTCACATTCACAATAAAAAAATAGAAGGTTTAATATAAGCTTTTTTTGATACGAGAAGTTAAATTGAAAGGCTCCCTGCACCACCCAAACAAGGCCCTTAACCCCAGTTGCTTAGATCTACAAAGAGATAGCGGTTAGTTGCTCTGGATAAGGGTGTCTGCCAAATGATTTAAATGTACATGTAAAGCAAATTAAATGTACTTAATTTAGAGTATGTGGCATTGGTAGTTGCTACCATTTTTGTTTTTAAGAGATGTGGTAAGGTGGTTTAGGTGCTGGACTGCTACCTGGAGGAGTGTTAGTTCGATTCCCAGTAAGACCAAATAACCACTTTTACCTTCAAATATTTAATTGTATAAATGGGAAAGTGAATCAAATATCTTAAATGTAAATAAAAAAACCTGCCTTTTAACCCGAGCTGAAAAAGTAACGCATGTATATTTATTGATTGGTTTGACTTTTGTTTTCGTTTATATGGCAGTATACCACCATATAATAATGCATTTGTAGCTGTTGTATTATAGCTGACAAAAAAAGTAGCTATTTTAACAATATATATTGTTTTGTATATGTGTTCTTTTTTTCTATAAACTCATTGTAAATACAGAGATGTTCTGTCTTTATTTTCTACCTGAAAAACAGAAAAGACATTTCTAAACGTGTCTCTGAAGTTTGCACACAAGCTTATATTAAAAACGTGTTTTCTCTAAATGAACCACTGATATTCTGGTTGTCATTCCCTAGTGGTAGAAAAAAATCCACACATGATAAAATGCAACTTCGGCTCTGATACAACACAAGGCAAAATGAAACACAGAGCAAATGCTACCGAATGCAATTAAAATTGTTAATTTTTTGCAGTGACATACATTATTCTACACAGCTCTCCGCTATTTTATACATTACCATTTAAGAAAGCACAACCAAAAAAAATCTAAAAAAATTAAGCACTTTTATATAAATTGATATTTACAAAATGTACACCTTCACAAGGCTAGCTAGCAAGCTAATACGAGCTCATTGTTTATATTAGAAATAATGTACAGTCATGGTGAGAGGATGGATGATCAAAATAAATCAACAAAAGTTTCAAGTATGTGTTTGAGGGCAGAAAAATATAAGAAAGAAAAAGAGCAGTCCAAAAAATGGGTTAGAAACGCACTAGGGTTTCATCTTATATAAATCTAGAATTAAATTTATAACAGTAACAATTCTGAGGATTGAATTAAAACTCTACAATGTTTAAGCATTCTGGGCAGTCAGCCCAGACTGACACTGATCCTTTAAAAAACTTATAATACAACAGAAAAATCCTTGGCTAGCTTTGTTAAACATTTTTTTCAGACTGATAGGGGAGAGGGATATCATCAAGGATCTAGTTCCAGTCCCTGTGTTTTAACTTTAAAAAAAAAAACAACAAAAAACCTTCCAAATAGATTTTTTGAATCAAGTAAACAGCATACACTATGTGTTTATCTTTGGAACAGCTGGAATACTGGCAAAAAAATAGCATGCAAAATTCGTGGATTAACTACACTAAATATCATGCTAAATTTAATGCCAGCTCTAAAAGGAAGTTCTATACTTAACTCACTAGTGTTACACTTAATGATTAAAAAGTTAGCCAACAATTAATTAGCTAGGTATTTATCTACTTGTGGATAGAAGCAATATTTTGCCTTGCTAGTTTAAATATGTTTTAAAGATGTTTAAATAAATAGCTTTTGTTAGCTAACTCTTCCAACTAAAGTAACACATAAGGACTGCAAATCTAGCTAGCATTAATCATTTGTTTGCTGTCTATTGAGTGGCTTTTCTGCTTCATGAAATTAAATAAAATGAGAAATACAAATAGCAGCTGGCTACTGGTGCACCAAGGAAGTAGCTGAAATAAATAGCATTAACACTCATTTTACTTCAAAGTTTTACGTAATTATAAGTTTGTTGGGTTGCCAGTTAGCTACTATCAGTCTATAAATATTAAACGAGCTGATGTACAGAGAAGAAAATATTTTTGAGTTGTCTGCACTTGGTAACTTAGAGGCTTTTGGGATTGGTATGTCACATCAACAGGACTGGATTTAAAAACCACCCTTCACAGGTAACAAAACAGACTTCCTCTGAAACATATTGATATAGGCTGATAATAGATATTCTCAAAATAACGGCTTGCTAATGGAAATGAAATTTCAGATGTTTATATAGAAATATATCACAATCAGTCCAACAGCGAGAATCCACTGGACAAAAAACACGATTAACATCCTTGTATAAAAAAAGGACCAAAAAAGCTTATAAAGGAATAAATGCATCCATTGTTGCAGTCCATGTGTCACATTTTTCAGCTGCTTTTTTAAGTGTAAGAAAGATTCAGGCATAAAGCAGTGTTTTTTCCCCACACTACCTCACACGCTCACTCGCAACAGTTCCAATGCATGTCAAGAAACAGCACGAGGATAAGAGTTTAATTAATAGGTAGAAATTGATTATAACACTAGGTGTTTGGGGTAAAATGCTGAAATGTAAAAGGGCAAAAAAGAATGTGGTATATGTGTATCTGCATAATTGCTTACTTTTTCTGTCCTTTACTTGTGTGTAGTCACACAGATACACTTGTATACAATCACTTACAATACACACACAAGAGTGTGTGGTCAATAAAAACACTGATGCACAACAATCCAAAAAATGTGTATGGTCACTTATTCAGTTCATTGTTTCAGGACCAAATGTGCAAGTACGAGTCTCTAACCCAGTATTTGTGTGCGTGTGTTGAGCTAACAGACTGCTGCTCCACCACGTCCTTGTTTCTTCAGTAGTTGAATTCGATTGTGACAATAGAATTTAATGGCTCTCCAGTCACGCTGGTTGCTCACCAGTAAGGGGCAGTGCTGCAAACATCGCTCACAGTCTGCCTTTGCAGGAACACGCAGCTCCACAATGTTTCGCTTCAGGTGGGTTTCAACAGCAACCCGTTCTGCTTCTGACCAAGGCCTCTTCAGCACACCACGCTTGCCTGCAACATGAGTTCGAAGGCGGTAGAAAGTTTATTTTCATGTTATATTTACGTTGCTTAATGTTTAATGTTATCTTTAAACTTATATAAACATTTTATATTAGGAAGCAGATACTTTACACACACGTGGTACAAATAAGGTATAGAAGCAGTCTGATGTTTAAATCTACCTAAAATTTGTTTTTAATTATGGTTCTAAATGTGTCATACAGAGTATGTGAGGAAAGTGAAGTGGCAAAACATTTCTGCTCCGCACTCAAAGCTCCAGTTGCGCGTTCCATATTGTATATTGGCTGTTAAGGAGAGAATAAAACCCTAAACCAGAATAGTGTGTAGTTACATTAAACTTGAACTGTTTAGTAAGATATACATTTGTTTATGGGCTGTTAACATGAGCTGAGCTTGTTATGAAGCAATAGCGGAATGCACTTGGGGATACAAAACACCACAATGCTTTTTGGTTTCACTGTCAAGCTTACCTGATTTTATTTGTGAGCTCCGCCTCTTGCGAGAACCTGAGGGGGAAGGCGTAGTGGGTGAGGGGTTGGGACTGTTGGCGCTGTTTTTAGTTGCTCTGCCATTCACTCCTGCTTTCTTTCCTACCTCCAGTCTTTCATTACTATTTTCTCTCCCTCCATCTGACTCCTCTGAGAAAGAATCTGCTGAGTTTTCAGACATTACTGAAAGCAACAAAAATAAATTATGATTTTATAGATTAAAAAAAAAAAAGCAGAAGAATGGGTAATTTCTCACCATCTAGTTCAAGGCAGATGTGTTTAAGGCTCATCCCTCTAAACAATACACCATCTCTTTCCCCATAAAGCACAACACGGCCCACTCTGCCCATCAGTGCTGGGTCCTGGCCAATCCGGGCGCAGCTCTGGGTGACGTGATATTCGCTATGCAAGAAATGCTCAAGCCTTTCTTTCTCTCCTTCATCCATTAAGAGAAGTTGGGTAAGGATGGCAACTTGCCTTCGTGTGCGTGGTGATGTCAGTGCTGCAGGGTTTTTAGCACCGCTGGAACGGGCTAATCCACGCAGGAGGTCAGTGCCACGCAGAGGGGTGGCAGGAGAATGATATGGCCGAGAAAAAACATAAGGGCTTTCTGGATCGACGTTCACATCCGTGGAAGTTTTAAGAAGTAAATCTAGGCAGGAATCAGAGTGTGGCGGAAGGATTAGTGGCTGAACCCGACCACGTTTTCCTAAAACACCTACACGGGGCCTGTGGCACAAAACCTGCCGCTCAAAAGGGGATAATGATGTTTCAAACGGGGAGCTAGAATTAGAGAAAGGGGTGATGCGACTGCGGTAATCGCTTATGGTAAGTTTTGCCATCTCACACTCTCGATGTCGGTTGTAGAGAATGAGCAGCGCCAGGCTGGAGTGGCATAGAAGTCGCCAAGCTTCTGCTGAGTTGCTCGAACGAGAGAGGGACAGAAAGGATGTGTGCTGCTGACGACGGAGATACAAAACCAGAGTGGAGAGAGAAGACAGGAGAGGGGACACGTGGGAGCGGTGAGAGCTAAGGAAAAGATAATTTAATATGTCACAAAATATATGAAACAAATATAAAGCTTAAGAAAAAAAAAATTAATAATAACCTCTACTAATCTGAATCGAGTCAAATTAAAAATGTATTATTAATTAGGTACTCTTTATAAAATACCTTGACCCGTTCTTTTCCTCCCCGCTGTCTTCATCTCTCATTTCCGTCAAATCTAGCTCTTCTATCTCCTCCCTTTCGGCTTCTATATTTCGGCCCGGAGTGGGTGGGGCTTCTTCTTTCGCTGGTTCCGCTTCCTCCTGCTTCTTTTGCTTACCTTCTTTCTCTTTTTTTGGCCGCCTCCCCCTTTTGGCCAGGGGACTGGGGGACTTTTTCCCAGGTGCAACCACAGGTGCCGCATTCTTTTTAGGTGGGGTGGGGATAGAGGCGGAGTTCTTTTTGGTGGAAGGACGCCGTGAAGGGGGAGAGAGGGAGAGAGAAAACGACATGGCGGCTGAACCAGATCCAGACGAGTCACGGGAAAAGAGGTTGGGGGTGGCAGTGGAGGAGGAAGAGGAGGAAGCAGAGGGCTGTGGGGCAGTAAATGATTGAGAGCCACGAGTGTGTGCTGAGGATAGTGTGTGTGAAGTCCGTGGGCCATGGGACAGTTCCATAGCATTTCGAATTTCTGGTTGGCCATTATGATGCTTTTCAAGATGCCGAGCGAGGGAGCGGAAATGGCGACCACAGTGTGGACAGTGCTGCTTTCTGCTGGTGCTACGGCCAATGTTTATGTTTATGTTATTGTTTATGTTTGTGGTGGGTGTGGCTAAAGATGTCTGGAATGGCGAGGAGGAGGGAGGGAACGATAAAGGACTTGGTTGAGCCTTTTTTTTGGCTGAGTTATTCACAGTTTTCCGCTTTTTGCGCCGCCGCATCATGCGGCCCCTGATTTCTTCAAGGTCCTCCTCCTCTTCCTCGTCCTCTTCCTCATCTTCATCATCATCTTCTTCATCATCCTCTCTGTCTGTATCACTGGCCTCAGAACGAGACAGAGGGGATGATGAAGGAGATAGAGACCACGAAGGAGTGAGGTAGTCTGATACTGTAAGGGATAGTGGTAGAGATGGAGCTGCCTCCTCCTCCTACAAAAACAAAGACAGAAATAAGAGATTACATCAGACACAGAAATGTACAATTTCTCACATGAAATACAGCTTTATTGTTACATCACTCTACATTGAAAGTGACTAAATAAGTAAGCAAATAAGTATGCCTCATCACCTTCTTTATATTACCGTCTGGATTGAAGGCGCATTCAAAACCACGTGGCGAGACAGAGCGATGAAAAGCCTAAGAAAAGGTTAAACACACAAGTAATAACCAATTTTTAAAAAAAATCCCTGCTAGGTAGTTCATAAAAGAAAATTAAGCTTAATTACCAGCGTGTTTTCTCCCCACTCAGCCAAGTTGTAGTCCACCGTAATTTCTTCACCCTTGGCAATGTCTCTGATGGCTATAACCACTAGTCGTACCTGGCTCCCACAATGTACCTCTCTGATCCTGCAGTTAGGTGGTAGCGGTGGAAAAAGCACAGCACCACGGACACCACTGCCACCTTCTTCGCCAAGCTCAGATACACTGCCAATGTTGTTATAAAAAACAACAAACAGCATTTCAATTAGGGCCCTCAGGTCAGTTTTAGCCGATAATGCATTTGATCCAAGTAGGAGAGCTGTGGAAATTGAAAGCCTACCAAAGCTGAGTCGGATCAGCAAGATAGTATGGACTGCTGGGAGGAGGAAGCCGGTCCTCTGCTTCATCTGGGTACTGTCCTTCACCTGTTAAACAAAAGATATCAGTAGGGCCTGATTGATTGAATAAATTATCAAACCTTTCAATCATCTTATAACCACCTTATTCTCTAGCTTGGGGTCATGGGGGTCTGCTGGAGCCTTTCCACGCACACTTAGGGCGAGAGGCAGTGGTAACCCTTGACAGGTCACCAGTCAATTGCAGGGCCACACAGACAAACAACCTTACAATTACTTCAATAGGCAAATCAACCTAATGTACATGTTTTTTGGACTGTGGGAGGAGTAGCCGGAGTAAACCCGTGCAAGCGTAGGTAGAACATGCAAAGTCTGCACAGAACGACTCTGGAATCAAACCAATCCTAGATACATTATCAATAGTAAATCAGGCATATTCACAAATACTAGTCATAGTTTTAAATGCCCCTAACAGCTACGATTTAAGTATTATGTGGCCATATTTGCTAATGTCCGACTCATCATCTACATTGGCAGCATTTGGCAGACGCTTTTATCCAGAATTCATGATCCTTAACTCATTGTGTGAGTCAGTGTTCAAAGAATATACTAAATTTATTAACTGACTAATTTATAAATTGTGTTTAGCATATCCATATCATAAAATTTTGCCTTGACAGTTTTTATGCAGTATTTATGTTATTTATAAGACAATTTGTAATAAATTACCTATAGAATTTTGTTCAGGTTATACAGAATTCTGAAGTCATATTTTGATGCATAATTAACCATTTGAGCCACCACTGCCACTATGTTTTTTAAAAAAAGGAATCTAATGCGCATAGACAGCCTTATGCAAAGGTTTAGGCACCCCTTGATAAATAACAGATTTTGGTGACTTTCTAATTAATAAGATGCTGATGGGGTCTCTCTTGGAAAGGAAAAAAGTGTTACTTTTTATGCCATAAACTGAACAAAAAAATGTTTTTTTCCTTTAAATCTTGTTCACATGCTTTTGGACATTTAACAAACATGGATTCCTCTAAGCAGCTTTGGAAGTCAGCATTCTTTAAAAAAAAACACCTTGCCAGCAAATTCTAAAAGCAATCATCACATCATCCGTACAAAAGAGGAAGGCTTTCACAACAGGACAATGATCCTAAACATACCTCAAAATCCACTACAGGGATTCTCTACAAGGCTATTAGCAATCTACAGAATGCACACCCGACGTACTGTTTATAATCGCTTTCAATCAGTTTCCCTAGATTTTATCAGTATGTGGACTTTGCAACGAGAGGGAAAAACACATTGGATCTTGTTTACACAAACATCCCCAGTGCGTATCGAGCGGATCCCCGCCCCCATCGCAGATGCTCAGACCACATCTCTGTTATGGTAATTCCTTATTCCAGCTTACAGACCGCTCGTCAGATGCTTAAAACCGAATAAACCACTTTAATGCACGGTTGGAAGCAAGGAACATGGCAACATCGAGGAAGACTACCCCTTCTCCCAGCGACCAGGTGCTCGGTCTAAACACAGCTGATGTGCGGTGAACGGAAGTCTGCTGGACCGGACAACATTCCTGGTAGAGTGCTCAGGGACTGTGTAGAACAACTCTCAGGTGTCTTCACTGACATCTATAACACTTCCCTGTGCACCGCTGTTGTTCAAACATGCCTCAAAACTGCTACCATCATCCCCATCCCGAAGAAGTCAACAATCTCCTGCCTCAATGACTATCGTCCCGTAGCACTCCCTCGCATTGCTATGAAGTGTTTCGAAAGGCTCGTCATGAGGTACATCAAGACCCTGCTGCCTCCCACACATGACCCACTACAATGCGTATCATCCAAACCGCTTTACGGACAATGCCATCGCCACAACACTCCATCTTACTCTGTCACATCTCAAAGATAAAGACACATACGTTAGAATGCTGTTCATAGACTTCAGCTCAGCATTTAACACAATCATTCCTCAGCACCTAATCACGAAGCTGAATCTGCTAGGATTAAACACCTCCCTCTGCAACTGGATTCTAGACTTTCTGACTGGGAGATCGCAGTCAGTTAGGATTGGATCCAGCATCTCCAGCACTACCACACTGAGCACTGGGGCCCCACAGGGCTGTGTGCTCAGTCCACTGTTGTTCACATTGCTGACTCATAACTGAGTAGCAATGCAAAGCTCAAATCATATCAAGTTCGAAGATGACTCGACCATGGTGGGTCTCATCAGCAAGAACGACGAGTCAGCATACAGAGAGGAGGTGCAACATCTAACTGGACTAAGGAGATCATTGTTGACCTCAATAGAGCCAAAAGCGACCATTTTCAACTAGACATCGATAGATCTGCGGTTGAGATAATCGAAAGCACCAAATTCCTTGGTGTTCACCTAGCAGAGAACCTCACCTGGTCACTCAACACCTGCTCCATCAGTAATAAAGCCAAGCAGCTCCTCTATCTTATTCCCTCAAGCCATCAGGCACCTTAATACGAACAACTGAACTACCTCATGTGTCACTGACACAAATATACACATATGTTCTGGCTCCTTAATTGAATGTTCTGTTGTGTATTGTTAACTTATTATTGCACTAAATGTTCTCAGGTTACAAACATGCAATCTATGTTACAGAGACATTTAGTCAGTCTCTCGCTTGTCCTGTTGATGCTGTGTTGTTTTTATTTGTGTTGCATCATGGGATCTTGGAGAAACGTTGTTTAATTTTTTACTGTGTACTGCAACTGCTCTATATGGATAAAATGACAATAAAGCTTCTTGACTTGACTATGGAATATATCAATAGATGCAAGGTTTGGCTCTAACACTCCCCTGATTTAAATATCATTAAAAGTTTGTGGGTAGATCTGAGCTATGCATGCAAGACGACTAAAGGATATTACTGAACTAGAAGACTTTTGCAAGGAACAATGGGTAAAAATTCCAAAAATTGAATTCAAAGACTTCATCTGGCTATAAAAATCATTTGCAAGGTGTGATATCTGCAGGAGGAGGTGTTACTAAGTATTGATTATGTAGGGTGCCCAAACACACAAAATTTTTATTATTTTTGTTCAATTTATGGCATAAAAAGTACTATGCAACAATGTTTGAAAATATTTTCGTTTTAATTTGAAAAATCACCAAAATGTTATTTTTATCAAGGGGTGCTAAACTTTAGCATTTGTGTGCGTGTATGCATATATCCGATTTCTAAAAGATTTTTAAAAAGTTTTTACTCTGTAGAACTCAGTAGACCCCACCACTGCCAGCCAGCCTCTGTTGGGGATCTTTCATATTGAGCAAGACCCTTAACCATTTCCGCTTATGGCGTACTTCAAATTATTAAAATAGGATACACAAAGATTTTTTACTGTGCTGTAAAAAAAAACAAGGGCATTGTTCAAGATTTAGTACTCATTTTACTTTTAGATTGAGGTCCACTATTCTATTTCCATAAAATTAGTAGCTTAAATTTGAGATCACTTCATTCAGCTACAATAGTATTAGTGACTCTAGAAATTCCTGGGCGGCGCGGTGGCGAAGTGGTTAGCAC
>JAOTQW010000026.1:1353993-1367734 GCA_026260075.1 Sisor rabdophorus
ACAGAAGTCACTGGCTTGTGGCCCCTGTGGCTAGATTATATATATATATATATATATATATATATATATACACACATGCTTAGTTGACTGGCAAATATTTATCCATTCATCTTTTATACCCGCTTATTCCCTAACTCTGGGACACAGGGGCACACATAGGGAGAGAGGCAGGGGTTCATCATTCAAAACCAGGACCTTCTTGTAGTGAGTTGGCTGTGCTAACCACTTTGCCACTGAGCCAGATTTATCAATATTTACCCTGCATAGGTTTATGACCATCAGTTGGTAAATATGGGCTTAATCCTTCAGTTTAGTCTACCACTTTTAATACTGTATGTTTTGGATGTATCGCCAGAAATAAAAAGGCTAACTATTATAGTAACCATATCTAAGCCTTGGCAGGGCGTTATATCCAGAACGCTGGCTATATAAATGAAAAATTAGGCTTAAATATAAATAGAGTTTGTAGTGTCTTACCAGCAGTAGCTCAGAGGGAAGGTAGAAGATCTGTGTGGTGATGTTTTGTTCATAAAGGCGCTTGTTAAACTCCATGACATAAAACTGAGCAGTCATCTGTCGTTCAACATCACCCAAGTGTGCCTCTATCTTCTTTTCTTTCAAATACTCCTTTCCTACATAGCTAAAAAGTGTGTGGCAAGAAAAGAAATCAACACTAATTATTTTTGACCCAATCAAACAGACTGACTATGTGTAACACATTGCAAATTTGTATTTTTACACTTTTATAGTATGAGTAAATAATATTTTTTTTATTTTGTGGTTTTGACCTGCCCAGTATAAGTTCCTGGTGTAGATACTGAACTCTGAAAGCCTGTCGTTGCCTTCCCTCGACATCCATCTTTAGCACTTCACCCACATACGCAATCGTTTCACAGGCGGTCCATGAATCTGTAACCTTGGAGTACTTTAACACAAGTGCATCTAAAATATAACAAATTTTAAATAACATTGAAATAATTGTCGGAAATAAAGTTGCAATTTAAATTGCTCTTAAAACAAACTTCAGTAAGCACTGTTTAAATGTGCCGTAATTAGAAAAGGATCTAACAGTCATATACAGTAATTTAATATAAATCATGATTTAGCTTTTCACCTTTTCTATTCTAATTTATGGTACCTGTCTAAAGTGTCCAATACAAGCATACAAGTTTGCATGTTCTTGTGTGGGTTTACTTTGGGTTCTCTGGTTTAAAAACATGAACATTAGGTTGATTAGTGATTCTAAATTGCTCCTAGGAGTGAGTGTGTGTGCATGTTGTGGTTTGTGTGGCCCCGTGATGAATTGGTGACCTGTCCAGGGTGTACCCCTGCTTTTCGCCCTATGTGCGCTGGGATAGGCTCTAACAAACCCATGTGACAAAGCGAGTATAAAAAAAGAATGAATTAATGAATGAATTTAGCTTGGAAAGTAAGTGCAATAATAAAAAACATTGTGTCCAATGAGGGCCTGTGAGGTTGTTGGGAAATATTTCCTAAAAGCCTGAATAAAAACCTTGAATAAATTCACAGTTGGATAAATTGTAGTGGTAGTAAAATGACTTACTATAAGTCCTGTTGTAATGGCTGAGTTTAAATGGTCTATCTGGAAGTCTACTCAGTAGGCAGGCATGGCACACTCCAGAAAGAAGAAACCTGTAATCCTGCTCTGTCAAAACTGCACTGCCCATCCTGCAATCCTGAAAACAGCAGTTGGTGCAATTCGTGTTGAAAAAAACCCAGTCACTATTTACATCCTCCATCTTTCCTGACATCCAAGAACATTGATAAGAATAATCTTTCACACCAACAGGAGGACAATCCTTTAGGTTGACTTTTAAAGGTTTGTGTGCTTCAGGTGTTTCTCCTTTTGTTGCTTCAGACTGATCAACTTGCAGAAATTCAAACGACTCAAGCTCGGTACATACTGACTGCGTGTAGTCAGGACTTTTAGTGTGTGATTTGTTTGCATCATTTGCATTTTGGTAGGAAGGACTAAATTGTTCTTTAGAAATTGATGATGATGAAGAATTAAGTTTTAAATACTCAAAGGAACTACTATCCTCATTCCCACTTGATAAAGTGTCACAGTTTTGATCGACTGCTTGCTTGTTTGACAAGACCTCAGCAAAACCTTCAATTTGAGGCGATTTATAGAGTGAGATACTTTGCCATGAAGAGCCCAAGCTACTAATGGACCCTAAGGAAGTCCTTGTGGTTTTGTTTATTCCATTAAAATAATTGGTGTTTGGATAAGTCTCTTCACTTCCCAAGGTGGTACAAAGTCCCTGAATTAACTGGTCAGCAGAAGCTGGATGGGCTTGATGGCTAGAAGTATATCTGCTATCTCCTATATCACTATCATTATTGTCACTACTCAAGGTGGTACAAAGCTCTTGTATGTTCCTCTTTGTAGTATTTGAGCTAGCTTGAAAGGGATGATGTCTTATGGTGTGATCGCCAGTTTTAGGAGTTCTGTTACTTTTACCTTCATTATCATTATGTTTATTCGGCTGTTGGCAAAATGGGTCGACTAAAACTGGTGAGGTCCCACAAGACAAACTTGTCCACGAAGATCCAAAACTATTGCTTTCTTTAGAGTTTCTTGAAACTTTTGTTTTTTCTTCCTCCTTCAGTGGTATATTTTCCTTGCTGTCTATTGTATCAGAGGCAGTTTCTGCCAGTTGATCTGAGATTTCTGGCTTAGCCAATGCGTTCTCATTGCTGATCCCCAACTGGCATTTACTTGATTTATTGCTTGAAATATGACAATCTGTTGCAAGGGATTCAGTTTGAGTTTGCACAGCTGTAATGCAGTTCAGATGATTTGTGTGATGACGGCTATGTCCACTTTTTTGCAAAGTAAATGCCTCGCATACTGAACTGTGGTGCTTCTGAAAACATTGCATGACCTTTACAAAATCATCTACAGTTAATGAGACCAGTCTTTCTTCTATATCATGATAACTATCAGGAATAAATGACCGTGTGTCAGAATTCTTTAAAGGCTTGGTTTTGAGTAGCACCTGAATGTGCCAGAGCTTTGCCATCATTTTAGAAGAAAGTTTGCTTTTATCAGAGTCGTCTTTAAAACAGTACAAATAAAAAAGAGCCACAGCTTCCTGGCAAAGCTGAACAGCTATGTTAAACTGTTCGTTCGGACCAAACAGCCATTTGTTGGTTTTGGCTAAACAATACGCTGCTTTAAGGAGTGTGTGCAGTTCCTGTTGACTAGTGACCACCTCATTCTCTTTCTTTGTTGCCAAACCATTTTCAAAGGCTTCCTTAGCTAATGCAAGATATGTGCATTTAGCTTGAGCAGGACAGTTTTTGGAAAAACTGTAGGACAGTAGGCATGCTCCTTGTGTAACCTGGAGAAAGTTCAGGAAGTAAAAAATATGATAAATATAAGATTTAACCAGACACACACAGTTTGTGTAAGACATTTTACTAGTTAAAAAAGAAATAGTTGAAGAGACATACCATGTGGGTGAGTACATACAGAGAGCTGAACTGACTGTACACAGCGGCCATCTTGGAAGCCTGAGCTGCACAGAGCAGTCGATGACTACATTCTCCCAAAAAAACCTGTACAAAACATAGACTTAAGCATTTTAAACATTTGTTAATAACACCATAATTTTCTTCATCCTTCATCATGATGTGGACATTTTAACCATATTAAATGTCCACAACATGTCCAATGAAATGGGTATTTTACCAGGTTAATGTGAGACTTGGTCTGAAATGTAGCAAAGTCTCTATCATTCATAGAGATCAAATTGTTAGCAAGAAGTCCAAGGGCTGTGCCAATACCCTAAAAAATACAAACACGTAATTAACCTTTACTTTCTACAGACTGACCGTTAAACTGCACCGTAAACTATTTAGTAAGCATTAATGACAACAGGAAACAATGACCATATAAGAGAAAAATAATCTCTATTGTCGTCTATATGTTTAGGGATATTATACTCACTTTTTTATCAGGTAGTGGAAGCACATAGAAACCAACAAGCGAAGCCCATATCAGTTCTGCTGCCTCCAGCCACAGACCTACAACAAAGCGTACATATATATTTTTTTCTAATATTAGATTAGTAATGTTCTAATCATTAATACTATTGTGATGTTAAAACTGAGATGTAAAGTATATTCATTATATGCCAGAAACATGCCTAGCTTTTGTAGCACCTGTCCCCGAACTTGCAAGCTGACTGACTGCACAAGAACCCGATCGCAATCCCGCTGGTATGTCCAACATCCTGGGGCAAAAAAAAGGAAAATTATTTAGAGAATTTTCAGTCAATTATTAAAATTTAACAAACAAATAGTTATAAAAAACAAGACATATTTAGCTAAAACACTCTGTAAGAGAAAGAATGAACTTGAGTTTGACTCTGGGTTTGACTTTAGAGTATTTAAGACATACCAGTTGCTCCTTTGTTATTTATAAGGCTGCTTAGTATGTACTCTGCTTTCAATAGTTTACCTGAGAGAGGGAATAACCAAATAAAGTAATATATGAAGCTCAACAGCTTAATTTGATTAACTTATTTGATGAAATACAACAGAACAGTGACCTCACCAGTGTTGAGGTAGACTCTGGCTTGCCGTATGATGATCTGAGGGGCGAGTGGGATTTTTGGGTAGCACCTGTGTAATGCTTTAGCAATCTTCAGTAGCGTGTTAGAGCCATCTATCCAGTAAAGAAAACGATCCAGTAGGAAGATGATCGACATTGCCCAGGCTGGCTCGGCAGCCATGATAGACGCTTTGAGGAAAGCCTGTTAGAAGAAAAAATAAATTACATTTATAGAAAATACACTCCACCAGCTGTGACACCAACTTGAGAGTATTTATAGTTCAGCAGTATTATCAGCATTAATCCAACACCTTAGCCACTAGGCCACCACCTGCCTATATCAAGCTCAGTACACACTGACTGCTTGTAGTCAAAACTTCCAGTGTGGGATTTGTTTTTATCATTTGCTTTTTGGTAGGAAGTGCTAAATTGTTTTTTTGTTAATTAAATGAATGATTATAAACCCCTGCCTTTCGCCCGAAAGGTGCACTGGGATAGGCTCCAAGTTCCAGAATAAGTGGGTATAGAAGATGAATAAATGAAAGATGATGATAAAGAGTTAAAATCTATATACTTAAAGGAACTACCATTCTCACTCTTGCTTGCTAATAGTGTCAGTTTTGACTGCTTGCTTGGTTGACAAGACCTCAGGGAAACTTCCAATTTGAGGCGATTTAGAGAGTGAGATAATTTGCCATGGAGAGCCCAAGCTACTAATGAACCCTGAGGAAAGCCTTGTGGTTTTGTTTATACCATCAAAATAATTGGTGTTCAGACAAGTCTCTTCACTTCCTAAGGTGGAACAAAATAAATCCTTGATTTGATAAAAGCAGAAATATGTTTAAAGGCGTTTAGGTTAATAAATCATTTGCAGAAATATGTTGTCATTCACTTAAGTCACAAAGGAATGGAAAGGAAAAGGGCATTCTGTGATTCTAAACATTGTATTTTTAATTTTGTTGGTTAAAAAATGTATTGCTTTTTCTATTCATATTTCTTTTAATATTAATACCATAAGCTGAGGAAGATGCCTGCCAATAAGCTCTGTAGTGTTCACTTTGTCTTCTAATGCAACTGAACGCTTGTACTGCCATTTCTCCTCAACAAACGGCCATTTCATTTCCACCGCCTCCTGCAGAAGTGTATCTAGTTCTACAGACAGCAAACCTATGAATCACAGGCTGAAGGTCAGATGGTTTAAAGCAAAATTCTAACAATGATAGTGTGATATCTGGTTAATCGTATACAGGTATAAATGAATGTTGGTATTTTACATTTGGTATTTATCATTTGTTTTGTTCTATTATCTGCATCATTAGCACGTTAAACATTTTAACACTTATCAAATATACAAGATAAAAACTTACATATTAATACTTAAAGGAAATCATTACCCTTGGCATTTTTGAACATCTCCTTATCTGTTGCAAATATTTCTCTTTTTGCCAGATGGAGACATTCCTCCAGCTGTGCCACCAACTCCGGAGTGTTCATAGTTCAGCAGTAACTGGATTTTTTTGTAGGTTTCAAATCAGGTTGGATTAGTTACTGAGAAGGAAAGAATACAGATATTGCTTAAGATATTGTAAATAGCTAGTGTTTCAGAGAGACAAGACAGAAAATTCCCCTGTGTTGAAACATCTAAAATATCCAACTTGTATAACGTAAGATCTACAAAATGTTTTTACCTCAGTGCTGTTCTAAAAGGCAAAGTTGACAAAAATATGTTTTATGAATACTTAGACATTCTTTTTGTTTATAATTACCTAGTTATAAGTGCATTTATTTTTATATTATATATTATATCATATTAAAAAAGCAAGTTAGCAATAAATGAAAACATTCTGACCAGAAGAATGAATAATACAGTAACATTATTGACGTTTTAGAGCTTCGTCTTTCAGTGGCCGTTTTGTTTTGCCAAAGCTTTTAAATTCCCTCTTATTTACATATGTATATTTCTATGTTATAAACGTATTAAATGATCAAAACTTACTATACTGTGTGTTGTCCGGGCACATGCCTGCTGTCAGTGTACAGTGTTTTTGCAGTTGGTGCAGTTTTATTTTTCCCCACTTCCGGGTTCCGTGTCGTTGCTTGTTTGTCATTGGTTCAAAAAATGACGTAAATGCTCTCCAAAACATGCGTATAATCCCTAATTGCTAAAAAAAAAACCCCACTGACTGCTATTGGCACAAAATTTATATGTTAAATTTTCGTTAATTTTAATAATTAACTTAAAAGCAATTTACCAACTTTGCTTGCAGGCAGACAAGATGTCATTATTTGCAATATATGCAATTTCTTAAGAGGAACGACTGTAGACGCGCCGATGCTAGGTCTCTGACAGCCGTAGCTTAAGCGGCTATAGGTAAGGTTAATATTTCTTTAATATAATACTGTATAAATGATGCTATCTTAATCTTTGCTTGTAATAGGGAATCCAAAATATGATGGGTCAAACCAAAAGCTAGATTTTCACCCAGCATTTTAGCTAACAAACGTGAATTCCTATTCGCTAGCTACATTTAAAAAAAGTAAAAAATGTATATAGTCGGTATGCTGTATTATTAGCATTTTAATTTTTTTTTTCATTTTCATTTTCATATTTATACAACATATGGTTAAAAATGGCCCGGATGCCATACAACGCAACAGGTGGCTCCGTGGCGCAATGGATAGCGCATTGGACTTCTAGGCAGCGCATTAGCGATGTGATTCAAAGGTTGTGGGTTCGAGTCCCACCGGAGTCGCTCTTTTTGTATATAATTTCAGGTACTGAGTCTGAAAAACTAGTTAATTCTATTGTCTTGATACGTACGTAGAAAGTAAAAAAGGTTAATTTTAAATCGTTTGATTTTTCATTTCTTTGAATGAAACTCGGGTAGTATATTCGCCTTATTGAAATTGTCATAAGATATATTTCGTCACAACAGCGCGATTTTAAAGTTGGATTATATATTTATTTAATGACACAATTGTAATCTAAAGTTGTTTTTCAAATACTTAAGTAATCTAAAACGAAAAGACAAGAATTTCAGGTTTTGTTGAATTTAATGATTCAATTTTAAGACAACAAAGTTAAAGACTAGTTTACTTAACATGTACTGCTTCTGTTGCTGACCAGAAAAAAGCATTATTTTAAAATAACTATTAAAACTATTTGTACTAAAAAATAATAAGCAATACTAGTATTTTTTCAGTTTGACTAATGAGTATGAATTTAGATTGTTTTAAAGGTTAGCTCATAAGTTAGAGATTAAATGGAAATAAAATGAAATTATTTGCTGGGTGACAGATAAATGCTGCACTGCAACAGCTGGACACTTCATTTTATCTGATCTACGGATAACCCAAAGAAAAGCCAGGACATAAAAAAACAACCAGAGAATTAGGTCAGTTTGGAAAGAGGCACTGCATCATGGTGGACAACCGCTCTGCCACGGCTTTGGTGATCGCATGCGTCCTGAGCACTTTGGCCACAGCATACCTGTCTGTTGCAGTGGGTACATGTCACTGGTACCAGTACACGAGTCCTCAGGTGCGCCATGAGCACAACGCGACCGAGTTGCGCACACTGTACCAAGAGCTCAGCGATGGAGAGTTTGACGAGAAGACAGCAAGTGACGCGATGTTCCGCCTCAATGGCACTATTGGCCTGTGGTGGAGATGCGTGCACGTCCCTGCCGACAGAAACCGCTGGTACCATGTACCAGGTGATGATAATAATAATTATTGTCGACATTATAACAAAATCTTTCCAATCCATTTTTTGTAGTTATTATTATTATTTTACCTACCTATTTACCTAAAACACCCTAAAACTAAACAAATGTGAATAAACATTAGTTCTTTAGTTCATAAGCTGTGTGTGTTTTCAGATCCAAAAATGGACACTGAGTGTATGATCTTCACGCTGTCTCAGCAGTTTACCCCCAAATACACAGAGCCTGGTAATCATAACAGCAGCGAGGATATGATACGCACCTGTGAGTCAAATACTTTATTTATATCATTTACAGCATATCCACAGTAGTGTTTAGGATGTAATCTGAATTCTCTTTACATTATCATATGCCACCTTTTCATATTTTTAACAACTTCTATGTGATGATCATGTAATAACATGAGTGTTTACGGTTATAGAGCATGTAGACTTATTTATCTATAATTGTTTAATATTTTTTCTTTGTTTCCTTATAGATTTGTGGAGGTGTCAGTTTCTCCTGCCTTTTCTTTCTTTGTGTATGGTGTTAGTGGGAGGCCTGGTGGGATTTTGTGCGTGTTTGTGTTGCAATTTTAGTCCTACACTGGGCATTGGACTGCTCCACCTTCTTGCAGGTTAGAAATTGACCGTTAGCCATCACATTTAAAATTCTTTATTATTATTATGAACACCAACATTCAATTCTATATGTATGTATGCATGTATGTATGTCCAGTGCTGTATTAGCTTGTATTTTTAAAGAACATGTATTTATGTTTATACAGCATATGTAATGTTTAATACAACATGGAAACATAAAAATAACATAAAAATAATACAATATTTAAAATTTTAATCATTTTGATAATAAAATATAATATATTATAATAAAAATATTTTTTTAACATTCAAAAAGACAACAAACTTTAGAGTTAGAATACCCAACATAACTTCCTTCTACCTGATAAGAGGAAAGCATTATTTAAAAATAAGGTTTATAAATAATACATTTGTTTCTACTACACATATAATTAGTAATAATAGTATTTGCCTAAATAGCCCTTATATTTCTTTCTTTCTTCTCATGGTCTCTCTCTTAGGTGTGTGTTCTCTAGGCTGTGTGTGCTGTTTTCTAGCAGGTATGGACCTGCTGCATCGTGTCTCTGTCATCCCAGACCAGGTCGACGGCTCTCTTGGTTGGTCGCTTTATCTTGCGCTCATTTCCTCTCCACTGTACATGATGGCTGCTGCGCTACTGGTGTGGGCTGCTCGCAGCCAGGGCAAGAACTACTACAACTTTACCGCCTACCGAGTCGCGTAAAGCATGCATTTGAAACTATTAGACCCAGTTTTGTGTCTCAAATTACATAATACTGCTATTGCAAAATTGTGGTTAAAAAAAGGATGACGCCATACTACTCTAAGTAACACAGTATTCCATCACGATACTGTATCAAATAGTATATAACAGTTTGTGTTGGAATAAAAAGGCATTATTACAAAAACACAATACAAATAAAATATGCACTCATACTACTGTACTAAATTAACATTGCATATAAAATGGCACCATACAACCAAGGTAGTATATTACAACTGAGCAATTGAGGGTTAGGCGCTTTGCTCAGGGGCCCAGCAGTGGCAATTTACTGGTGCTGGGAATTAAACCCAGACCCCCCTATTAACAGTTTAACACTGTGCTACCACTTCCCCTCATACTACTGTACTAAACAGTATGGTGTACAGGAGTACCTCATATTCAATAGTAAATTGCAAGTACACTACCTATAATCCTTTGAAAAAAATAATTTATTTGGGGATGTGCCAGATTGTCAAACAGCATTTATAAACGTATTTGTAACTGTTTTGTACATGCTCTTATATTAATAATAAGTTAAATGCGTTTTACTGACCACAATATTTTCATTGGTGAACCCTTCACTACAAGTACAATGTACTGATTATGTACTCTAGCCTAGGGCGTGTGTGTGTTTGTGTGAGGGGATAAGTATAACCTCGAACCTCTTACCGTTGCATGAAGCTGACGTTCTCCATTTAAGTAGATTAACAGTGAATTGGTGCTGCCCGATAATCCAACATCTGTAGCTGTGAAGACTAGCAGAGCGTAGACGGGCGAAAGTGCTGTGTGGACATTTGAATGACACAGAGTTATACCTTAACTGGGCAGCTCTTTATTATCTTCCTAACAATTTAATGCTGTGGAAGTGTGCAAACATTTATAATTTCTGACCCATTGCTATGACAAGACAGGACAGCTTTAAGCCAGCAATCAGACCAAACATTAATGGAATTTACCTTAATTCACTGAATTCACTGAATTCTCAGCATGCGTTAACTAGATTTAATTCAAACTGTGATGTCATGACTAGTTTTTTCTAGTTAATAATGTTAGTACTTCTGGTATTTATTGGAGCACAGCACTTTAATGTTTTATGCTTCAGCTGCATGGCTGTGTACTGGTTTGGCACTTTGTTAATGCAAATGTGCATGCAATTGTTTGTGGGTGTTAGGGAATTCACTGAAGTGTTAATCACTTAGACTGTAAAGTGTTAAATGGTACAATGTAATTGAGAAGCAAAAGTTTATATACAGCATCAACCTCAACTACAGGCACACCCCCATATTAACTAGTTTTTCTAAATAGTATGAGGAGGTAAAATGTTTTTTTTTAATCTCGTACACAGGGTGTGTGTACACAGCTGGCACAATGTAATTAAGGAGCTAATATATATATAATTCAGGCCACATATTTCTTTATATATTTCTTGGATGCTTAACCTCAACTTAATTTTTGTGCATGTTGTTTTTTGTAGTAATATTAAAAATGTATTTTTGTGTTTTTTAGACCAGGCTATTATTAGAAATGCAAATGACACATGAACATAAACCACTATCGATAATGATCTATAAACCAATATCTATATATTATTTATTTTAAAACATTCAATTGTTTTTGATTTATTGGTTATATTTCTAAAAATGCATTTCACAATTTATTTTTGGTGTTTTTAAGAAGTTTTGTTTATACATTGAATGTTTAATTTTCATAATATAATGACAGTGTATTTAAAATATTTATACTGTTTATTTGATAATCCAGCATTGTGAATGTACAGCATTAATCCGTTAACAATAGCCCAATTTACATGCAGCGTTGTATTCCGATTACAGCTAGTTAAAAATCTTTCAAAAAATTAGAATTAAAATGCTTCTTTGTTAATACCTTTTACTATGAAAGAGACATCTTTTTAAGCAAAATCGTGTTATCACGTACAAAATTCAGTTTGTCCCTGAATGTCCCTAAATGTCCCAAATAAGTAAGCCGAAGGAGACAGTTAAGAGCAAAAACTCCCTGAGATGGTAATAGGAAGAAACTGTGTAAGGAACCAAACTCATCACAGACATCCTCATTTGGGTGATCTGTTTAAATAAATTCATTTTATTTACTCTTGGTAGCCTCCTGTTTCTAGTTTACTTATGCTTGGGCCAGCTCTGACACAGTGCCTATAATTAGGACAGTCAAGCGATACGGCTGTTTTCATCTAAACAGATTTAAAATTATGTAAATCAATAAGCACGGACAAGCATCATGAAATTATTCCAATGAAAAGCTTTGCAATAGCTAGTAATTACGTCTCATATAAAAATGAAACCAAAATATTTTAGACAGAATGACAATACAAGTGTGCACATAAACAGGGCTATTGCTGGTTTATGCTTTTCCACTGAGGATTGGATTTTATTAACTTCTTGTTTAACTTTTCTGTTAAAAGACATTTTTTAAACTTGTTTCTGCCCCTTTCCTTTTTATATATTTTTTGTGATATCCCCTGATATAGTAAATCTACTTTAGATTTAAACCCTCTTTCAGATTTCGAAGTGAGCATGTTTTCATTTGCTTCATGAAATCCTACAGGTTCTCAAGACCAACAAGCTCTACATGAGCAGTTTTTTAGACATTCCAGGTATTTAAACACACAATGGTTCCCAAAAGTGACATGATTCAATAAACTTAGTAAGAAATCTATGTTCATTTAATTCATCTATCATAGTTAGAGTTGCAATAAGGTTAGCAGTTGAAAATGAAGGTTTAGTTACAGTAAAGGTAATAGGATGTAGGTTTTCAGTATATGGGGTGTAGTAATAAATCATGGATGACTAATAACGTTAAAGAATGTATTTAATGAACCCAGTCTCTGTAACACTGGAGTCTGTGTGCTCATGGTCCTGCTTCAAGTTCTGCTACATTGCACAGCTGGAATCTCCACCTTTCTTCTTCTAGCAAGAGAAAGCGCGACACCCGTCTCGTAGAACCCACACTCATTTATAAAGAAAGGATAGAGTGCTTCTTTTCCTTTGTACCTCAAAGTCTCTCCAGAGAAAGAGAGAAAGACAGGGTCACCTGGGTGCAGGAGACAGAAATCTCTATCCTGAGATAATAAAACCAAAGAAAGTCACTACAGTTTATTATACAGGATTTAATCATTTGGTGCAGCAAATAAAAAGTGTACAAAATATTTGATATAAAATAAAAACAAAACCTGTAGTTCTGGATGCACAGCAGCACTGATGGTGTGTGTGTGAGGATCTTGAGGATATTTTATGTTTTCTACCATCGTATAAACATCCACCGAGCCACATTCAAACTGAGTTCCTGGTAATGAAAATGTAAAAGAAGAACCACAAAGCAGAAGGCTGTTAAATAGAGCAAACTCCTCATTATAAGATGTTTCTCCACTTATTTAGGCCGCATTTACACCGCATCAAGTTTAAGATTGAGATGGAGGCAGGGGACAAAAAGATAGAATTTTTTAAACTAAAAAAAACGAGCAAAAGAACTAGCTTAAGCTTTCAGCAATAGTCTTACTAAGCTGACAAAAAAGATATAAACCATGTATCACGGCAATACAATGACCGACAAACAAACAAACAAACGGCATATTGCTAACAAAAACACAGTCACAGAAAACCCATCTAAAAAAGGGCATTTCAGCCTAATGTAGGTCCACAATCTTGTCGCTGACATCCTTGGACAGCTCTTTGGTCTTGGCCATAATGTGGAGTTTGGCTTTTGTACAGGTAACAAACTGAGATTAGAAGCCCTGCCTTTAAGAGACTACCTTCAAAAGAATGCTCCTATTCTCAGCTCATAACCTGTTTAAAAGACACATGGAAACCAGAAATGCTGATGCTTAATAAAGGATCAAATACATTTACAGTATTTGTCCAAAGCAATATACAAAATTAATTCAGAATTTCTTTGTCAGTGTGCAAATGTATGAAATCAGCAGGGGATCATATATTTTTTTCTTCACTTTATGAAGCTACTAAACATTTTCCATTTATTGGTATTGGTTACAATTCTTACAATTTTCATTTTCATTTCATCTTCTTTACCCGCTCATTCCCGAATCCGGGGTCACGGGGGTCTG
>JAOTQW010000026.1:1421662-1432601 GCA_026260075.1 Sisor rabdophorus
CACACACACACACACACACACACACACACACACACACACACACACACACAACCATATACACTTACATTCCCTCATATGGGCAATTTAGAATCACTAATCAACCTAATGCACATATTTTTGGACTGTGGAAGATAACTGTAGTACCCGAAGAAAACCCACGCATGCAAACAAATTTTATGGCGCTATCAAGACTATGCAAGCCTTGCCGGGTGCGTTACCCTGTCGAGCCACTGGAGGGCAACTGCTAGCATTTTCTCTGCTATTTTGTATATCAGCGGTCGGTCCCTGACCTTTATTGCACTAGGGGCAGGTTTAATGTCAGTACTTACACGAATCGGCCTTTAAGGTGTGGCGGATAAACACAACAAAATAAAGCAATACAACCTGCATTAAAGCTGTGGTGTTTAATAAATATCATAGTAAACGTAAATCCACTGTGTACTCGTGCAACTTTTCGTGACTGAAAAAAGCGTTTTGAAAAAACATGCGTGAGTCATAGACTGGTATAACCGAAACAATCCATCATTTTTTAAAATAAAACCTCGTTAAGACTAACTAAACTAAAATATTTCATTAATTATTTATTTCAAAAATAATTGGTCCACAGTCCTGGGGTTGGGCACCCTGTTGTAGACCATGTGCCCCAAGTTGATTTACTCAATTCATTTGTGTATTCATACCCCTGTGTTGGAGTTTGTCTTGGTCTTGCTTTGTTAATTGTAATATTTATTGTTTATCTCTGTTTCATGTTGTTGTTATCATTCAAAGTTAAGTCAGATCATGTTAAATTAGTGCCCCCCCCATGTCCTATGATTTGTAAGGCTTTTCAACCCTGTGACTCATAAAAGGTATGTACCCTGGTTTTTAACTCACGGCTTGGTTTAATTTTAATAGATGGTAATTTTATTTGTGACATACATGATTATACAATGTTTAACATATAGTAAAATGTTTTTCTTCGCAGCTATGGTACAGCACACATGGAGCAGAAAGGGTCTTGCTCAAGGTGGACTTAGCGGTGGAGATTTTGGTAAAGGTAGGGAAAAGAATTGCTAAATATTATTAACATTTGTCAACAGCAACGATATATGGTTTTATTGAAATACAATGCTTGCTTGGTTCGAAATAATATATGCAGGGTTTTATATAAGGTTCCATATATTAATTCATTCATTTTCTTTACCCGCTTATTCCCGAATCCCGGGTCACGGGGGTCTGCTAGAGCCTATCCCAGCACACATTGGGCGAGAGGCAGGGAGTATAACCTGGACAGGTCACCAATCCATCGCAGGGTCACACACACAACCACACACACTCACACTCACTTCTATGGGCAATTTAGAGTCACCAATCAACCTAAAGAACATGTTTTTGGAGGAAATCTGAGGATTTTGGGTGTTCCAAAAAAATATTGCAGGAATTCCAGCACTGGTCTAACACTGCTGAGGGTTGAAGGTAAGGTATGATTGAAGGTAAATGTGGCGGCAGTAGCTGCTTTCCATGCCCCACTGAATGGCAAATTATTGGACAGGTTCCCATTATGGGAAATGGCTATGGTGTTTGGACAAATACTGCTGGAGAGGGGCATTAGAAAAAAACGAAACAATGAAAACCGTATTCCTACTGGATGTTTCCTCCAGTAAGAGAGTCTGTGATATCTAACTCCCTATCATGACTTTCAACAAAGTCGCTTATTCCTTCTGGGTATTATGCACAACCTGGCACCTTTTACAATGAAGGAGAAAAATGACTTTATCATTTAAAAAAAATGAATCAGACAGCCAGGCCGTATTGTGTTTCTAATAAACTGGACATGTAGTATTCTGCACATACACTCCATACTGTATAGTTTACCTAGCTGAGTATTTGTAAATCTGAATTTTTCAGATGTAAACAGTATGTGAAAAGTTCCTAGATGATCTTGTACTTTTATTTTTAATATGCATAAACATACTATATACTACATACTATAAAACCCGCTGACGTATAACACAAAGACCTTTCTTTACTACCTGCTTACCTTTATCTAGATCAATTTTCTACATAAGCAGTGCCCCTGTTATATATAGGGTAGAGGTGGCCTAGTGGTTGAGGTGTTGGACTGATACCAGAAAGACCGGGGTTAGATTCCCAGCACCACCAAGCCACCACTGTGGGTATCTCAGTTGTAAGTCACTCTGGATAAGGGCGTCTGCCAAATGCTGTAAATGTAAATATATGTTAAATATTACACAAACAACCTTACCCATTACAATTATATTTCCAGTAAATTTCTATTTTTTGGTTCAAAATGCTATTTTTTACATTCTATAATTTCAGAGAGGGGGCGGTGCAGTAGTGTAGTGGTTAGCACGGTCGCCTCACTTCTTCCCGCGTTTGTGTGGGCTTCCTCTGGATACTTCGGTTTCCTCCCAAAGTCCAAAAACATGAACATTAAGTTGATGTTAGGAGTGAATGGAGTAAATGTGTGTGGGTGTTTGTTTTTGTCTGTCCCTGCAATGGACTGGCGACCTGTCTAGGATGCGATAGAAAACCCAAGCAGGCCCCCGTGACCCCAAGTTAGGAAATAAACAGGTATAGAAGATGAATTAATGAATTATAGAGAGGTAAATCAATACTTGTGTGTGTTGTTCATGTTTGTTTATGTGTAAATAATTAGATTGTAAAATGTTTTTATTTGGGTGGCGCAGTGGCATAGTGGTTAGCCCTGGCGCCTCACAACAAGAATGTCCTGTTCGATTCCTGGGCACGGGGTCTTTCTGTGCAGAGTTTGCATGTTCTCCCGCACTTGCGTGGGTTTCCTCTGTATTAGGTAATAAGCAGGTATAGAAGATGAATAAATGAATGTCTGAATGAAAGGAAATCTTATCATAGATGACAGCTCAGACAGATGGATTAGCCTACGCGTATTCCTCCTATTTGACACTAAAAAGGCCGACTTGGGGTTACTAAAATGCAGGTAAATGTCGCTGTATTTCACTTGTACAGCAGGGGGCAGTATGTTTCCACAGACGTTTATTAAAAAACATGTTTAGCTGGATTACTACACAGTAAAACACTAGAGAAATTTAAGTAAGGTTAAATAAAGAGAGAAAAAAATGTACTTCAAAATACCAATAAAGAGGTGCTAAATCGTATCTTAAATTGTACACCGATATGCTAGATTTATAGATGACATTGTAATAAATTAAATGACATGTATTGATACAGAATGTGGAGAGGTTTAGTACTAAACAGTCCCATCATGCACTTCTGAATCGATGGGGAGGGGAAACCAAGTACTGTGTTTCCTTAGATTAACAAAAGAAGGACATGTATAATGAGCTGAAACTCACAGGACAACAACATACGAATGATTACTAACGGAGAAAAAGAACATCTTTTAGTGAAATGTTTTTCGACTAATTTTAAGGATTTTATACAAATAAATTCGCTAATATACAAATATATCTGCTATAATATATGCTAAACAAATTACAGAAAAAAAAATATTATTCTTATGTTAGCTTAGCACATCTCAATGCTCTAGAGGCTTGTCCTGCTGTTGGCTCACTTTCCTCAACTTTGGAGTGCTTTGACAGATTCAGACTGTGAGGCAGGACAACCTATGACCCCACCCATCGTCCTAGAAGTGTCACTCTGATCGACTGAACAGGTCTCAAATTAGCTGTTGTTCTCCAGAGTCTGTCCTGCTGCTGTAATAATTTACAAATGAATCCGGCGATTCTTGTTTGGAGAAGGATTTTGATAGTAATGTTTATTTCCTTATACAACCTTTAATCCTAAAAGCTGCAAGCAATTAAATTTCAGAAAACTAGAAAAGACTTGTCTCAGGCTCAGTCTTAAATCACATGATTCTTGTAAGGCAGCAGTGTAGAATAAAAATGGCAGATTAAGCAGACATAGAAATCTGTGACCTTAAAGAAAGGTTAAAAAACAATCAAATGAAAAGACTCTCAAAGGTTTCAGGAAGAAACTGGGAATGTTAATTGCATTGAGGAAGATTTAAAAGCCATTGAAAGTAGTGGTGGCTTAAATGGCTAAGGTGCTGAGTTGTTGATCGAGAGACTAGGAAGACCTGTGTTTAAACACCAAAAAAGATCAGGAAGAACTGGATGGAAATAACAATGTTCTAAAGAAATAGCATTACCTAATGTGTTACTTTTTCAATAAAAAGTAATCAAAACAATTACTGTTGCATCCATTGCAACACTGGAAAACAATATTGACAAAAGCATGCAGTGTTACTATAATTAAGCTTATTAGTTGTTGTGTGTGTGTGTGTTGGGAAGGGAGATAACTAAATAACTGATGATGATTGGTGTAGGTTGAGTAACTCTCCATCATTTGCCAATTGAAGGGAGAGAGTAGTGTGGATGTTGCAGAAAAATGGCTATGTCTAAAATGGACTTTCACTTTGTGCTACATTTTAGGAAAGTATATACTCCCCCACTGTTGCAAAATCGAATGTATAGTATGAATCAGGAAGTATAAATGAAATTTGGAAGTACTACAAGAGCCACTGATTGCAGTCCAACAAAATCAAAGGTAGATTTCAAAAACAAAGTATAGACACTACTTTTTCCCTTGTTAAGGTGAAATGCAAATCTAATTAATTACCTTGCATCGTCACATGATGCAACAATAGTGTAGATTAGTGCACAATGTTCTATAACAATCTTTTGATGCAGTTTCATTTATTTAACCTTTTGAATATTAAGGCATCCTTATTATTTAAGATATTTAAAAAGCAATGGTTACCTCACCTGGTAATTAGTTATTAACTATTACTAATGACTCTTATACAAAAATTCACAGTGATACATTTTCATTCCCAATTGAACATTTTTGTATTTTTCCTAAAAATGGTTGGAATGCAAAAAAATGGTGAGAACTAAAAAAAGAAGAAAAGAGAAGAATGCAAAAGTTGAAAATCTGGAGGCGTGAGAATGAGAAAGGTCTCTGTATCTTAAATTGAGCCGTATTAATCTCTTCAGTAGGGGAGCTCCGACTACCCTTTTTTCCATCTCCTGCCCTAGAAAAGCAGCCATGCTTAACTGAAGTCGTGCTGATAGAATACATTATTGCATTATGGGTAAATTCTTTCAGGGATATTGGAATGTAAGGTGGCAAGCCTTCTATATTCTCTCTATTTCTCACTTGCACAGACACACACATAAACACACACACAAGCAGGTTGGCATTTTTCAATAATGGTGCCAGCAGATGGGAAATGCAGACCATAACTCTCTGCAGTTGTTTGTTATCACAGCTGTGCAGTTAGATGGAAACGATTTATAACCAAAAATCAGATCCCTCAACACTCATAAAGAAATCTACTTGGTTCCACCCTGCTCTAGATTCCTTCATATTTCCGGCCCCATTTCTCTCAATAGATAACCTATTTTTATTACCTTGTTTGTAGATGCCGCAATGTTTAAGATGCTAATATCCAGATGGACTCTGTGATACGCTGCTATTCAGAGCTGTCTTTGCTGCACCTGCTAACATCTAGTTTCACTTTATATAACCTTACAGAATAAAACAACCTTTTTAAGCCTTCTGCTATCAGGACAGCTCTGGTCTTTATGTCTCATAAAGTGTCTTTGTGTTTTCTCATTACCTCTTCAGGTAGTCACTCTAATTGTTCTGATCGTATCTGATGCGTATATACTTGATCGGTCTGCTTACAGCCATTGCATTGTTGAACAGAAATGTAAAAAATTGTGGGGAAAAAACGATCTGTAAAATAACATTTTAGAATTATAGTGTGTTATGAAGGCAAAAATACAGTAACATAAAACTGGAAAAACCTGCTTGACACATTTTTCTTTGTTGATGCTGTGCATCACACGGGCAAGTATTTCTTTCTCATTATTACAAAGTAATAATAATCAGTAATCATTTTTGATGCGTCCTACCTCTTTATGCAGTTATATTGTTGTGGATATGGTGGGAGTAATTTTGTCGTAAGCAAATTAGCCTCATGCATCTAAGGGTTGCAAATTGTGCACCCAAATTTAGATAAATGCTATGTTCCTCTCATGCTTTATGGTTCTAGCAGCTATAGAAGGATTTGACATTTGTAACATTGTTATTGTACATTTCTTTTGTATTTAACAGTATTTCTTGCTCCTACATGCTAGTCAAGTCAAGCTATTTTTGGGGGGCTATACACCCACTTATTCCCTTATATATTCTTTTGGACGTACAAAAAAAGCAACGGACGGGGCCAAAAGTTTCCTTTTACCGTCATCATTTATTTTGCATGTTTTTTTCAATGCTTTTGTATTGTCTTTTAAGTTCTGCATTTTGCAAGCCGATGCTGGTCTGTCATGTCTGCAAACATTGGTCAAACCGCATCTTAATAATTTACCTCAGCATTATACCAAGCGTATATACCTTAATTCCAGTAAAGAAATAATTTAATGGTTTAGCATACAAAAGCATTCTAGACAACTGTGCAGTTTTGTATTTGTAGCAACTGTTTAGATAGGAACCATATATGAATGGTTCAGATAACCACACATTTTTCTAACATGGTTTATTAAGCATGCCAAACAAGTTACAGCTTCTGTAATACCCTTCAGATCACATATTTGATCATTCACACTGCATGATTGTTGCGTGCACAAGCAGCAATTTGTTACCGTGTTTGAACATTCCTCTGTGGCATTAAGAAGGAGGTGTCTTTCAACATCTTTTTAAGTTATTTAAGGCTATTTAGATTTTTGAACACCACTTAAGAACTGTCTTTAAGGATACCTTCTTTAATTCTAAGGGATAGTTAGATTAGCTAAAGATTTACTGTTTCTGGAAAACAGTAAATATTTTAAATTTGTATCCCTTAAAAGCCTGGAAGTTAAACTGATGTAAAAAAAAAAAGCTGTAAAAAAAAGTGACTCACGTGCAAAGTCATTGTTTCTCCTCAGGCTTTCTGGCATGGCTTGATGGATTAGTTTGTCTGGGTCTGTGAGGAAATTTTCCCGTAGTGACTAAAGAAAGCCGCTACACATCTAACGGACTTACTGACCTTCAGCTGTTGATTCTAAGGACATCATGTGACCCACTGACTCCCGCTTGTTTTTGCTTATTTTAAACAAACCTTTTTTAATAGTCTGATTAGCAAACCTGAGTTTTTGCAAAGAACACCGGAACAGTCCAAGGTTAGGATATGACATTCGAAAACGAGCGTTGATAGTATTTCCGTTAACAGGCAACATTAAGCTGTAATGATTCCTAAATATTCTTATAAAAAGATACATAGTCTTTTCATCAAGATCCAGTTAAAAAGACTGGATATTACTGCAGTTTACAAATAAGTTAACCTTTTTAGATTCTCCATTTTAAATTCTAATATTTATTATTGAATTTTTATTATTACTGTTTATTATTTACAGTTAACTGTAAACCGTGCAAGTTTTAAACTTAAGTTGTTGTTTTCATGCTAGCACTAAATGAATGTGTTGATGATAGCGGTTGGCCACTATTATAAAACACTATATTAATACTGTAAAACATACTGTCACAAAGTACTTTAATTGAAACTGAGCACTTTGTCCCATTAGGACTACATGATATCGAGGGAAATGTTATAGCATGAGCTAGCATGCTAAATAATGCCATGAATAATGCAAAATAAATTAACCTGTGTTAAAACGTTTTTCTGCTGAGCATCGCTGATGTCTTTTATAAAACCGGAATACTGCTGTATTATTAAAAATGTTTTTTTAATTTTGGCAGAAGCTGCGCTTATCATGGAAATACTATGTAAGCTTTACGACTTGCAGCAAAAATGTTTATGACAATGGATACATGACAAGTAACATCTGTGTCAAATATTTTATTATGTGGATCAATCTAATTTGACCATACATTATTAATTTATTGCAAACCATCATAGACTCTCACTGGAAATGTCAAGGGTGAACCTGCTGTTTGCTGTGGTTTCCTTTTGCTTTAGGCTAATCATAAATGATAATGCTAACAGTGAAGGCTAACCGCCAAATCTATACTTTATCCTACTGGTCTAATAGCTGGTTTTTGCTAAATAGTTACTGTTACTTCCAATCTCAGGTGGCGCGGTGGGGTCGTGGTTAGCACGGTCGTCTCACAACAAGAAGGTCGTGGGTTCGAATTCCGGGCACTGGGTCGTTCTGTGCGGAGTTTGCATGTTCTCCCTGAGCATGCGTCGGTTTCCTCCGGGTACTCCGGTTTCCTCCAACAGTCCAAAAACATGTGCATTAGGTTGATTGGTGACTTAAAATTGTCCATAAGTGTGTGTGTGTTTCCCTGCGATTGACTGGCGATCTGTCCAGGGTGTATCCTCCTGCTTCTCGCCCTATGTGAGCTGGGATAGGCTCAAGCACACCCCTGTGACCCCGGAAAGTCCGGGAATAAGCGGACTCGGTATAGAAGATGACTGACTGACTTCCAATCTCCATTGTCCTCCTGCTCCCTTCCATCATAGTATCTTGCCATTAATGTGTCATGCTTGCCATTAATGTTGTATGACAGGTGCTATGCTTTCGTTTTAAGATGTTTTTCCTTTATTAGAGAGGGTGTGGGACTGGAAAGGACCCGAACCGTTCTTGCTGAAGCGCACTTGTGCATGTGGGTGCCCACTATTTTCTGGCTCTGGCCGTGCTGTTTCTTCTTTCTTTTTAAGTACCCCAAACATTTACTACACTTGAATTATTTAAAAAAGTTATTTGCAAAATATCCAGAAAAATATTTATAAATATAGAAAAATAATATACTATGTGGGTAGAAACTACTTTATACTAAACTTTATACTAAACTTTTTAAACTTTTTTTAAACTGAGCACCAGTTAAGAACTACCCCATAGACACACACACACACACACACACACAGTAGAAGTAGAGAGTTTTAATTAGTAATTTCAAATCTTGCAGGAGCCATCAAACCGGTTGTTCAATAAATCGGCTGCTTTTTATGAGGCATTTTTTATTGTTATTGTTCAGTGCTGCTGCCTTATCTGGCACTGCATGAATTTTAATTTTGCTGGCATAATTAAAATGCACCGAAGGTGCTGTCTTAGAAGCCGAGGCGTAAAAGACAGTCGGTAATTTTGGTGTGTGAAAAACGTGATGCGAATCTCTTAATGGTGTTTGTGCTTTAACAAAAATTGCATTGTTCTCTACCAGAGACTTTGTGTGTGTGTGTGTGTGTGTGTGCATGTGTGTGCCTGTTTGTCTAAGTTTCAAAGCTGAATGATTACTTACTAAAGGCATTTAAAATTAGTACCCTTCTTTTCTAGGGTATTTTCTTACTTGGAGGTTGAAGTCTTTGTTTTGCTCTGTATTTAAAGTGGGTTGATTTAATTCTGAAGCTCAATTAATAAGGAAAATAAAGCTTATGTTATTATGTCAAAAATGATTCGCAAAAGAAAAAGGGTAATGTTGTAGTGTATTTCACAGGGTTGTAAATTTCTTGTCTTATCTAGAGTTGGTTTATTGTGTTTGTTTCATGTTGACAAGTACTTTTTTTAGTTTTTTTCCTCACCAGACTCATTTCTTAAGTTTCTTGTGAAATAATCTAAATGCGTATTGTCAGTTAAATGCAGTTTTAACACTTGTTTTTGGACAGTTTTTGAACACTTGCTTTTCTTTAAACGCCCACGTTTAAGAACTAAGAAAACCTAAAATTAACATTTGACCAGCACAGGTAGGAAAAACTATGTAAATGTTAGTAGCACAGTCCAAAAACAGGCACACATTGATTGGTGATTTTAACTTGCCCATAGGAGTGAGGGTGACTGTGAGTGTGTGTGGGTGGTTTTTCGTCCATGTGTGGCCCTGTGATGAACTGGTGACTGGTGTCCCAGCTTCTTGCCCTATGTGCGCTGGGATAGGCTCCAGCAGATATTCATGACCTGGAGATAGTGAATAAGTGGGTATAGAGGATAAATGAATGAATTAATCTTACATTGTGTTATCCTGGTATTTCATTGATAGGTGATGTGAACTATTTACTATCATAGTTGATTCTATCAAATATACAAATAATTAGATTTTATTGGGTTTTATGAGTTCAAGACCTTAAAAATGTATTATTTAAGAACACATTGTCTGCTAGAGCTAGTTAAGCACACAAAATAGACAAAAAACCCTTTAACTATAAATAGTTAACTTCAAATTTTAATATTTTAAAGCAAACCTCTGGATCAAAAGAAAGAGTAAAGATAATGTTAGTCATTTTAAAAAATGCCACATCTGGGGCCCTTTTCAGCTGGGATTATTGCCTCTTCTCAACCCATACATTTAGTGCAATGATCATCCTCTTCCTAAATCATCCTGGTTTACAGCGGAAGCAGTGTAATTAATCAGGGCATGTTGAGTCACGTGGATCTCCTTTTACCAACTGCTGCCACTTTAACCCACACTCCTAAAAAGCCAATCTGAAGCAGAGAAAAAAATCTTGGGTTTTTTTTCTATTTAGTGTGTGTGTGTGTGTGTGTGTGTGTCAAACGTTGAGAGCCACCGTCATCAGGCTTAGCTGGCAGTACAAAGGCCACTGATTGCAGCTTAAATTTTAGCATCTTTCTCTCTCTTTGTCTGTGCCTGATTGCCTTTTCAGGATTTTTCTGCCCTCCTCTCCCTCCTTATCTCTCTCACTTCCTTTGGCACCGGGTTGTACAGTGCAACGAAGAAGACACATTATTACATATCTCTAAATATACAAAGTTATCTAATAAGTTTAATTTTAGATTGTTTTGAAATAAAGTTTTGAATTATATTCTGCACTTGAAATTTCCATTTTCTGCTGAAAAATTATTTTATTAATTTTAAGAAAAGTAATGCAATTATCCCTGTTTTTTCCAGCTAAGTAATGTTTACTAGCCTTATTTGTTATCTTTACACTGAGGTTTTCTTTAGGAGTGACGAGGTTGGACAGGATTAGAAACGAGTTTATCAG
>JAOTQW010000026.1:1463783-1474137 GCA_026260075.1 Sisor rabdophorus
GACCCCAGTGACCCTGGAAAGTTTGGGAATAAGCGGGTATAGAAGATGAATGAATGAATGAATGTCTTTGATCAGTTCTCGAAAGTTAACTGTAATAACACTTTTTGATTTTTTTCTATAAGGGATCTTTCTAGGATGCTTGGCTTTTGCCTGACCTTATAAAAATCTAACCACAAAATAAGCATGCAACAGCACTCTTTCCTTACCATTTTGCTTTTGGATTTCCAAGGAAAGCTAGAGTGTATAATGATTTAGTGTCTACATCTTAAGCTATAAAACTCAGCCAGCTGCCTAACTTATGCAGCTTTATAAGATAAAAGGACTACAGTGAACAGATATAGCAGATAAAAGTTCCCCAAAGGAATTGAGCCTCTTTTTCTTTACTGCACATGCCTCAATTATTTTCTCACACATGTTTACTTTTACTTACATTTCAAAATCTTTCATTCTCAAGATTTAATTAGTACTCCAGCAAGGGAAAATGCCTGGTTTGGGATCAAGTTCAGTGGTTTTGTGGCCTCTCTGACAAAATTAACTCAGACAAATGCTAATTAATATTTTCACCCTGCAGTACCAGAGGAGTGCTAACAAGCGTTTGTGGGATAAACTGCCGCTTGTTGTTTCTCTACTCAGCCAGATCAAATTAGTTCCACAGTCGCTAAACCTTCGGCACCTTCACCCAGCCCTTGCTAATTTGATGCTCAAGTGTTTTGTGGGCTGGGCCGTACACATGCTTGCAGGCAGACTTTGAGATGTTTAAACTGTAGCATAAGGCTACTATTAGCTGGGGGAGGGAAAGGGGTGGCCTAGTGGTTAAGGTGTTGGACCGGGGTTCAATTTCCAGCATCACCAAGCCACCACTGTGGGTTCCTGAGCAAGGCCCTTAACCCCTAATTGCTCAGTTGTACATCGCTCTGGACAAGAGCGTCTGCCAAATGCTGTAAATGTAAATGTAAAATTATCAGAAGGTTGTGATATGGCTGCTGCACAGCAAATCTGGTAAAGGGCCCATTTTGTGCAGTTTTATTGAACTAGCATTGGAACTTGCTATGCCTAGGAAACACTTATCTATGGTTTGCTTTCTTTATCTTTTTATATAATGTCTTTAATGTTAGGTCATGGATGATAGGATGTAACCGTTTTCAAACAGTAAATAGGAACTAATTACAACTAACGACTAAATACATGAGCTCATTAGTCCAAATGTGTCAGAACCTGTGCACAGAAATGAACTGGTTGGCCAAAACAAACCCGGGTTGCTAAAGCGCAACTATATATGTGGATGCCAGCACATAGCGTGGTGGATTAAGGCACCCATATACACAGTTGTGCTCCAGTGACCCGGGTTTGTGACCAAGCTTTTTCCCACTATACTCTTTCCCCCCATTTTATTACTCTCTGTCCTAATTTGTCACAGTGAAATACATTTTGAATGATGAGCTTGCTTTAACTTTTTTCAATGAATTTTCATGATCATGATAGGTTATGATAGACATTATTAGGGTACCTTTTGTCCAAACAACATATTCTGTTAAGAGATTGTCAGTTGAAGCTGGGGTTGGTGGGTGAAAAGGTTGCTATAGAAACCAGTCCTGAAACACAATAACTTTGCCTCCTCATGTAAACAAGGATTTGAAGGAGTCAATGTTCAATGATCAAAGAAATCTGGATTGGGTTTTTTAGACTGTGCTGCTCGTTCATGAACCCTTCCATCAAAAAAGAATGGAACATTTGTTGTAAAATGGGATACAAGAGCCAACCACCCATACAGAAATAGACAAAAAGCTGAAAGAGATGAAATAAAAGGGACATAAGGCACTTTAGTATGATGTGTTCAGATCACTATGCTCTATGGACGAAGCTGCCACAGTCAGCGGTATGTAAGTAAAGATAGATACAGAATTGTAACGCTTTTTGAGTGTTTGTATTTCATTTTTTATTTGTAATTTAACAGAATATTCAAGAAAGCAGAAGCTAAATAAATGTAACTAAATGCTAATGATAATACTGGGGGTGGCGCATTGCCATAGGGGTTAGCACAGTCGCTTCACAACAAGAATGTCCTTGGTTCGAATCCCGAGCATTTGGTCTTTCTGTTTTCCCTGTGCTTGTGTGGGTTTCCTCTGGGTACTCAGGTTTCCTCCCACAGTGCAAAAACATGTGAATTTAAGTGTGTGTAGTTGTGTTTGTGGCCCTGCGATAGTCCAAAAACATGTACATTAGGTTGATTGGTGACTCTAAATTGCCCATAGGATTGAATGTGAGTGTGTGTGGTTGTTCATCTATGTGTGGCGACAGATATGTGCACTGGGATAGGCTCCAGCAGACCCCTGTGACCTCGAGTTCGGGAATAAGCAGGTATAGAAGATGAATGAATGAAAATTTGTCTCAGACAAGTGAATCATAGCCAGAATCACCCAGTGTAAGCTCACTCAATTCATTCACAAGGATTTTCTGTTTTAGAATACTCCCAATAATGAATTGTGTTTGTTTAAAAAAAAGATTTTTTAAGGACAGTTACTTGTTTAGTTTTACTGGGGTTTGATAGAAAAAGATGGAGAGAGAAATAAATCAGAGGGTTTGAAGGACAGCTTTCTTTGGATTGCAAACTGCAACAGCATGGCAATGTTAACACAAAGTCATATTTATAGTTGTCCCTTAGGCTTCATTGCTCAAGGTCAGAATTAGTCATAGAGGAAAATGGAAAAAAAAATCCTCGAGAGAAACAATCAGTGCCAAACTGATCTCAGAATACAGACGGCTACTGATTTTGTACTACATACAGTATATTCTAAAATCTTAGAAACTGAACTAAGAAAGGACAAATGAGTAAAATAAATAGCATAATACAATAATAATAAAATAATTCTTATATCTAACAATATAAACTAGCTCTGTCCAAATCTGGGACTAATCTGACAGATAACCAGATCATGAATGATATATATATATATATATATATATATATATATGACAGATTGATACATTTAGATTGATGGATAAATGAATGGTTATATAAATGAATATATGGATGGATAGACATATGGGTGGAAATGTAAATGATGGAAATCTTAGACTCTGGCAATTGCAATCAAACCTGATAAATTAGAAATTTTTTTAGATTTAACCCACTGGTCTATTTAGTGCAAGATAGATGATACAAATGTGTAAACAAGAATGTTTCTGGTGAACTCAGTACAAAACCAATACAAAATTTGCTTCTAATCACTGCCGTTTAATGATCTGAAAGAACAACAAAGGGCTTAATGACTAGTTGGAAGAAAGGATAGCTAGAAGAGGTATAAATGATGTGAGCAGCTGCAGCAGAATTTGGCTGGACATTGGATGTGTGTGTGATTGGACAGAAGGTAGATCGATTATTATTACTGACAGATGTTCTTTTGTGTACTACTGGAATCAGTAGAATGTTAGTAACCGAAAACTTGAAAAATGTTTCCTTTACAACAACATAATGGCAATAGTTTAGATCTTAGCAGCCATGATTCTAGAAATAGTTGCAATTATTGAAACAATAAAATTCCTATAGCGAGTCAGAAAAATTACTTAGCTGATAACATAAAAAAATATTTTAATAGCATAAAATACACAAGGTGATTTGTGGACATTTGAATAGCAAGTCATTTAGATTTGTTGTCACAACTATTCTGTACACATAAAGCATGTGCTGTACATCATCTGGCTGATTAGAAACATTTTTAAATACATTGTAAACATTGTAAACATTGTTAAACATTGTAAACATACCTTTTAAACATTGTAAAATTTGAGCTTTTACACGACAGTAACAGAACACAAATTCTTCATTGAGTTAATAATCGACACTCTTACTTAAACTCTTAAACAGGGAAACCATTGATCTCTTTAACAGATGAATTAAGAGAAGGTCTAGGGATGAACATGGGTTAAGTGGTAAACCACTTAACGAAACACATACACTTACACACACACTAAGCCGGAGGAGAGGATGTTCCCTGCTGCAATGTGTGGGTGGGTTTGTGTTAAATGCAATTTGCTGAAAAAGACCACACACACACGCTTACACTCACTCAGACAGTAGTAATTTTCACACAGATTTAATACAGAGTAAAGTACTGAGGGACGGGACATGCAGTGATGGCAAAATAATTAGTGACAGGGTGGGTGATAGGATCTGGCTTAATTCAGTGGTCAAAGTGTCCCAACACCACCAAGCTCCTGAGCAATGCCCTTAACTCCTAATTGAGATAAATGTAAGTAATATTGGATAAGGGTGTTTGTCAAATACTGCAAATATAAATGTAAATTAAATAATTCAACAGCTATTTATAGGTTCTTAATGATAAACATTGATCTTGAATGTAACTTTTACCTGTTAACCAACTTAACCATAAACATTTGCCACTGAACCAGATGACCTGATATGTCGGGTGGACAAAACAGCAAGACAAGAACCTATCGAGTCATGGCGGAAAAAGTGTTTGTATGACATCATTGCTGTGTGTTTTATATTATTTGGTTAAAGAACACTTTAGCTACTAAAGGTGTCACAGATTACATTGATAACATTATGACTACTTAGATCCTCTCTCTTGACATGGGGATCACGTTTGTGCAGTCTTTGTGTGCAAAGATTAATATTTCACTTAGAGAAATGTAAGTGGAGATTAAGATACAAAGATATTTCAGTAGTACCAACTGTGACAGGAAGTGGTACTATAGCTTAATGTTGGACTGCTGATCAGAAGATCATGGGACTGATCCTTAAAGCATTTAACCTTTAACTGCTTAGTAAAAAAATATGCAAAATATAAATAGGTCTGGATGAAGGTGTCTACCAAAGGGCAAGAATATTAAAGTAAGCCATACAAACAGCAAATCTACTGCTGCTATTATCAAGTCTTTGTAATAGGTTAGAGGTTACCTAATTTGTATTAATTCTCAAACACACACTCAAAGAGCTTAAAATATATAGCATAACATATAAAAGGAAACACTAGGCTGACCGCTTCAGCACTCAAAAGTAAAATGGAAAAATGCTGATTAAAGAAGGAGACATGGCAAGACAGCAGAGATTAGATATTTCTTTACAAAGCCTAGCGGCTGTTTCAGCCATTACTCTGTGTGTGCGTGTGTCCGTTTTGTTCTGAAGTGTCTTGAATTCTGCCTGTTATCCACTGACTCTCATTGGATAATGACTTGTCATTGCATCAGGTTGTCTCCCACAGACACATGCGCACTCACACATGCCGTACACCATGTGTGTTTTTCCCTAGTCTATGGCCAGAATCTCATTATCTCTCCTACTGAGATTCTAAGCACTCAATGAACACAGTTGGAGGGCTAAACAGTCTCACACACACATACACCACATGGTCATGATTCTAGATGCCATGGAGAAGCCAGCTGCTCTATGTCTCTGCTACAAAAAAAGACTTTTCTGGCACAGAGTTAAAGGTTAGCAGCATAACGAAAGAACTCGAAATGAAATTTACATTTGCAAAATTTGGCAGATGCTCTTATCCAGAGCAACTTACATTTACCTCTTTTATACAACTGAACAATTTGGGGTTCGAAGACTTGCTTAGGTGCCCAACAGTGGCAACTTGGTGCTGCTGGGTATTGAAACGCAATTTTCCATTTAGCAGTCCAACATCTTAACATAATTTCCTTATATTTAGAAATTCTTATATTTACTCCACATCCAGGGTGGCTCAACAGTGTAAAATACTCGTTTCACAACAAGAAGATCATGGGTTTGATTCCCAGGTCTTTTTGTGCGGAATTTGCATGTTCTCCCAGCGCTTGCGTGGGTTTACTCGAGGCACTACAGTCCCCCCCCAAATAAAAAAAATTTATATTAAGTTGTTTAATGACTCTAAACTGCCCATAGGACTGAATGAGAGAGTGTGTGTTGTTGTTCATCTACATATGGCCCTGCGATAGACTGAAAACTAATCCAGGGTGCATCCCTGCCTTTCGCCCTCCAACATTCGGGCTACAACCGACCCCCGTGACTAAACTGATGTGCGAGGTTGGAGCAAGTCTTTTGAAAGTATGAGCATTGTTGTTTTGGGGTGACTCAAATACAGTTACATAGTCCCCTTGCCCTATAAGTTTTCATTCTTCCTCTGTAAGTTCGAGGTTTTAAGTGTCACATGTAATAAAAATTATTATTGTTTTTAAAATCTGCATTGTCAAGACGCCAATACTGAACACATTGACAGCTGTAAACCGTCCCATAGCTAATTACAGCAGCGCGGATGATGAAGATAACAGAAGGACAACCTTATTTGATATTCTTTATGGTAAAACAAAAACAACTACGGAAACAGCGCAGTTAGCGCAGCCGCCTTACAGCAAGAAGGTCCTGGTTTCGATTCAAAGAGTCTTTTTGTGCAGAATTTGCATGTTTTCTGGTTTCCTTTCACAGTTCAAAACATGTACATTAGGATGATTGATGATTCCAAATTGCCCCCAGGAGTGAGTGTGTGTTTTTGTTGTTGTTCGTCTGTGTGTGTCCCTGCGATGGAGTGCTGACCTGTTCACGGTGTACCCGTCTCTCACCTTATGTGCGCTGGGATAAGCTCCAGCAGACACCTGTAAGAGCGTTAACCGAGTGTAAACACTTCAGACTGGTTTTACCCATAAGAGAAAGAAGGAGGAAAAAGAGGATGGACCCTGAAATAATAAAGGTTAAGTAATAATTGGTTATCAAACTGATAGCAGTGGTAGCTTAATTTCACACATCGCAAATTCAGTTCTATATTATTAAAAACTAAATCCCTGCTGTGTGTGAGACTCCTGGTGTTTTACAGTCCGTTTTCTCTCTTTTCAAGAGGTGATCATTTACAGCCTTTCATCACAACACAGAAAACAGAAAGCAAATCGCAACGGATTAAAGCACTGTGGGTAAATAGATTTTTAAAATCCTGTTAAAATGGTCAAAGCTAATCTTTGTCTTAATAGTTTACATTTCTAACATTTGGCAGACACCCTAATTCCAAAGAGAATTCATTTTTATTGCTTGTTTTATTTAACCCACTCGGGGGTCCAGCAGGGGTAGCATAGTGGCACAAGTGGTTAAAACCATAATCTTCTCATCAACATGTTAACCCATGGGCTATCACTTTTTTAAATAGCTAGCAATTAAAATAGTTGGTTTAGTCTTAATAAAACAAGAACACTGTTTTAAAGCTTCCTGATCTCCTTCTCTGTATTGACTTTTATTTAATATGATTATATTAAAAGTAATCATCTTTATTTATTTAAAGCTTTTTAACAATAAAATGTGTTTTAAAGCAGTTCTACGAAATCCTGTCAAATACAGCAGTATTTAGACTTTCTTTAACACTTGGATCAATAGCTGTAAAGTAAGAGCAAGCCAGAGGTGACAGCGGCAAGGAGCCAAAACAACATCAGTGACAAAATGGGGGAAAAAAATGAAAATGAAACATGTAAATGAACAGACTTAGTCAGGGGGTCAGTTCTCTTTTCTATGCTGTAAAAGCTGAATTTATGCACAGGGGGATAAATTTCTTCACAACAGATGAAAATACACAGATAATGGGAGACAAGAAAGCACCAGGAGGTTATTCAAAGGCAGGTTTGATCTAGCAGCTTTTTGTCTTTTTTTGTTTGCCGCTCTTCAATTCCTAGAAAAATCAAGCTGCTATCGCTAGTCATATTATACAAAATACAAATTCCATTTTCTTTTTTTATACATGCTTAAGAATATACTATAAATAGCACTTTGCAACAAACACCAGCATCACACTGAATAAAACCAGTTGGCGAAGGGTTATTTTCTTTTCTTTTTTAGAGTTAATGAAGGAACAAAAACAGTTACCAAATGTGTGGTTAAGGTGGTGGACTACTAATCGGAAGATTAGGGATTGATTCCTAGCACAACCCAGTTCCCACTGCTGGGTCCGTGAGCACCCTAACCCCCAACTGCTCAGTTGTATCAAATGGAGTGGCTTTGCAAAAGGACGCCTGCCAAATGCTACCAAAGTAGTTGTTGATGCATAATTTCAGGTCAAGTCTATAAATTCTGCCCTTTCACTAATGCAGCCATCAAGTTGCTACTCGTGTCCTCCTGATCATTAAAAACAACAGAGAATAATCAATGAAAAACTTTAACCAGTGAGGAGTTTGTACTAATAGGCCACAAACCATTGCCACTATGTGCAACAATTATAATGAGATTATTTGCCAATCAGACTTTACGGGTGAAGCATCTTACACTTTAAGATGGCTCCAAGTAGATCTCAAATCCTGAAATTTTCCATTTTATTTTGGTGGCAACAGAGCCAATTATTCAGAGCCGCTTATGTTCATTTTTAAAAATTAAATTAACTGTGTATTATTTAGGGGGTTATGGGGTTAATGCAGTAGCGTTTTAATGGTGCTTGTCTGAAATCACACCATTCTGAGCAGGGAACAAATTTAGATGATTGTCAGGAAGATATAAAAAAAATCATTACATATATTGGACCTCAGTTTAATGAAGGTGTAAATAAGGGGTGGCTTGGTGGTTAAAGCAGCCACCACTATGTGTCTCTTGCGCCTTATTTTTACACTCATTGGCCATATGGATAAGGAGGACTTACTTTTTAGTGTCGGCTACCGTAAACATCTGTTCTTGGAAATTCAGAGCAGGATGAAGCATGCAGCCTGATTTGCACATTTTATCAAGTGGCTTTCAGTGATGCAGGTGTGTAAAAATCTAGAAAAATAAACAAAACCCTTGTGTGGGTTGATGCTGCGATAAAATGGAATAAAACATTTTCTACTGGATGTAATGGTTAAGCTACATGTGGAGAAAAAATAAGCCAATTCAAGACCTTTAGCAGCCGTTATATCTGCTAAGGACTTGACTACGAGTGTGCACTTGCTGTGTAAGCTGCATTCCACAACCTTAAATGCAGCTCGAAGGGTGATGAGTCAAGAAGTTGTTTTGCAATAAACAGAAACAAAAGCTAGTTGGTCTGAGAGGAATAATACACTAACAGTATCTCTATTTTAAACTTGTGTGTTGTAGATGTTTAAATACTTTATCAATGCTCAATTTCTGATTTAGTACAGGTTTGCTCATTTATTAGTACACATTATGGTAGCCTTGAAAAAATTAGTTTATACATAAATGCTTCTTGTTTATGCAGTACAACAAAGCCAAAGTTGTTTTACTTTATGCGACACCTAAAAACAGCATAATATACATGTCTCAACTGCTAAGTTGGAAATATGAAATAAATGTAAATGGCACAGAATTAGTGGCTGCTAAATACCAGAAATATTAATGTAAATGTAAGAAGCTGCTTTATATAAGCTAGCATTATATAGCAATGCTATAAATTGATTAATTAATTAATTAATTCATCCATCTTCTTTTCCCTATCTCTGGGTCACAGAGGTCTGCTGAGAGCCTGTCCCTTCTATGGGCAATTTGGACCCGCCAATCAACCTAATGCACATATTTTGCTGTGGGAGAAAGTTCAGGGAGAACATTCAAACTCAAAACAAAAAGATTTGATTTCCCTTCCCTGTGAATCAAATCTGGGACCTTCTTGCTGTGAGAACTGTGCTATATATCATGCATATATTGGTGCGTAAACAAAGCTGAACCTGTCAAATTATTAAGCTGCAGACCCTTTTTATGATAACCAAATAAACACAACAAAAATGACCAACAGAGAAAAGGAGCAGCTAGCCCTTACACAGCAAATGTGTAAAACCAGTATCACAACTCATTCACTCACATTTATTTACACACTCACACACTTTCACTCACTTGCAGGCATGCTCGCTCACACGCGTACAAATACTCACTTACACAAACAATCTCCCACACACACCGAATTTCTCACTCAATCTTTAGCATTAATTTAAGGCGATTTTTGACAAAGTTTTAGAAGCAAAGCGATCACGTTTCAGTCTTGCGTGCAGTTTTATTGAAAGGCCGCTGAGAATGCAGGTTTTTAACGGAATGGGCTGTAAAAGAGAACAGAAAAGAACATGAAAAGAAACTTTTCCCTGCTGCAGCATCACTTTATGACCTGCTGCTGTCGAACAGATATGAAGGGTAAAGAGAGAAAACAGTCATGGCGGCGGTTTGAACAGCGAACACACGGCGTCTTATTTATAGCAGCAAGAAGAAACTCCTTTTATGAGTAAACCCATCTGCTGACCTTTTATAGCTGTTCTAATAGTTCAGCTTGTGTTCTCACATAATTTATTAAAATAAAAGTTTAAAAGACAACAAACCTAAGGTACCTTAATAAGGTATAGACCCTGGTGAGACCAGCTATGATGTATGGTTTAGAGACAGTGGTGCTGAAAAAGAGACAGGTGGCAG
>JAOTQW010000026.1:1485082-1495645 GCA_026260075.1 Sisor rabdophorus
TACTGTTCATACCCAGAAGTGGACATGCATTTTATTTTGTCAGCAAGCACACACACAGAGAAAGCGCAAGTGGGGAAGAAGGGAGTCGGAGATTTGCGTGATCGCACGCGCCCAAGTGAGAGACTTGCCATTTGGAAAAGAAAAAAGGGAGATCAGTCTGACTGTAAATTTGTTTCAAAGCTGGCTGAGAAACAGACAAAGCAGTACCTCAGGGGAAGAGCAAGGTGGAGAGAGTGAGTAAGCAAGCGAGAAAGAGAGAGAAAAAGAGAAAAGGTGGTTTTATATCGCACTGCTTTTCTCAACTCCAAAATCCATTTCACATTTCATCTGTCCACATGCATATTCATCAGTGAGGGAATTCAGTGTAATAACAGGTGCTCAACTAGCAGCATATGTAAGGACCTTCAGCTCTCTATGGTTTGAGTTTAGAGCAACATTAAGACATGGACCATGTTTAAAAATAAACAACGATGTGCTGTGAAGCAGGTAAAACTCACTCACCTGTGACCTGGTCGACGAGGATTCGAGAAGTGATAATACGCCCATACTGAGAGAAAAGTTGCTCCAACTCTTTCTGAGTCATGGTCTTAGGCAAACCGCTCACATACAGATTTGCGTCTCTGATGGAGGCTGAGCTTGGACGGGCATAGGATACCTGGCGGCACAACAAACAGCTTAAATATTACAAGCAACCAGTCTAGCAGAATTTCTCACGTTTAAATTCGAAATTAGCACAGGGTATTTAGGCCTCTTAAGATTTACATACGTGTCACCTAATTTTGTCATTTGTCTTTCATTTCTTTGTGATGTCAAGTAAATGTAAAGCAAACGCACACAAAAATAGAGATGTAGTTTGATGAGACATGCCAATATTTTTTTTTTTACAAAAGTACACAAGTAATATTTTCACTTTTCAGATTGCTACAATATTTACATGTTTTTATTCACACGATATATTGCCTTTTTCTGCCTGGTAAGCATTTCCCAAATCACATCCCTTCTCATCAGTTCTTTACTCTGGAAGCAAAAATATAAACCACACATTAACTTCAACATAAAAGCTAGACAAACTTAAGGGCTATTATTGTTTTCTTGCGCACACCCCAAGATAGGCTGGTATCAAACAGACACCAGAATTATTCATAATACCATGCTTCTGGAGTGACGTCTGGAACACACACCTTGAAAGTTAAATGTAAAGATCTAAACGTAATGCAAAAAGATCATGAAACTTTAATTCCCTGAATATAAAGGTCAGCCTTTGTAATGTGAAACGGATTTTGACTCTTTATAACATGCAAATTAAGTACAAAAAGCTTCGACATGCTCATTATAGCACATTCTCAATCCAGCCTAGGCAAAAATCGCACCCGACCGCTGCCTAGAGTGAGAAAGATTGGAAACAGATGGAGATATTTATAACGCAGGAGACGGCACCACCTTTTCCAAATTGTGGGCTGTTGCTGCTTATATCAAGCGAATCCCTCGGCTGGCCCACAGCCCCAATAACAAGCATATGTAAAGCTTCTTTCTGTGACATGATGACTGCTGTAAGCACAGCTTCCCCTAAGTCTTGATGAATTGGACAATTTGGTTAAGTAACTATAGCTACAGAAGTTTGGCAATAAGAATATGTAACGGGCCAGGGTCTGCTGACCAGAAAATCGAGGGTTAAAATCCTAGCACCACGAACTTACTTTGGAGGATGCACCCCCCCACACACACACACACACACAAACTTTGTGCTATCGTCAGGTGCTAGACTTAGTTGCATATACTTCACAGTGTAATCAACTACTCTGAACATTGCAGTCAGATAAAAGGATTAGCCCCGTTACAACACCCGGGGGGGGGGCATTCACATACACTTCAACCAAGTACATCCTTTAGTGGAAGCAGATCTACTGCTTTTTACATCCCTGCAGGTTTCAGTTCTACTATTTAACTGTTTTTACTTCATGATGATGATTTAATGCATTAATGCCAATGTTAAATTATGGTAAAGGAAGACAAGAAGCTGCCACATGTACAGCATTTACCTTTATTAAAAGTGACTTTCAGTTACCCAATTATAAAACTGTGCAGTTCAGGGTTAATGACAAAAGGCCCAACAGTGGCAGCCCGGTGGCCTTAAAAAATTAAACTTGAGGTCTACTTTCTCAGTGGTCCAATGCCTTAACCAACTCTGTACATGAGTGCATAGTTTAGCTTCAACCCTAATTAAACACACCCAGTGGAGCTACATCAAGTTCCCCAGTCTTATGTGAAACTATGTACTGGAGCAGATGAGCAGCTAGCAGTCAATAAACTCAGCCAATAATTTTAAGGAGGACATTTTCAGAACAATAAGATAGCTCTGTTTCTAGCTAAAAACTTGCTCTGCTTCCTCAGCAGCTCTGCTGGGGTGACCCCATGTATCTGCCTACATTTAATTAAAACTCTGGCAGACAAGAGACACTGCAATCTCAACCACATCGATAAAAAGTGCCCACTTTTAATTAAAGCTTAGAACAAAACTTGCATGCTCAGGAGCCACAATCAATACACACCACCGCTTTTTTATGCTTAATGTTTTGGAGATGGGACAAAGGGACTGCCATAACTCAACACTCGCTCAAACTCAACCCTTTTTAATGTTATCCTTAGTATTTGTAACAAAGTGCTGTGTTGCAGATTCACCAAGCTGGGGTGCTGCTGCTTGTCTCTTTCACATGAGCTACCCTATTTAAAAAAAATTATACCAACACTAAATTAACATCGATTAAAAAAAATAATAAATAAAAAAAAAAAAAGGATGACATCACCTCATACCCACAAGCAAAATCTCTACAGCCCCTTACCTTAATGGTTTTAGTTTGTAGTCGCAGTCCGTTAAGGGTGTTGATCGCCTTTTCTGCATCTTTGGAATCCACGTAGTTAACAAAGCCGTAACCCAAACTCTGTCCTGCAATCACACAAATATGCAGGGTTTCGGACTTATATAAATCATGTTAAAGGAAAATCACAAACAATAAAATTACTTACAGACAACAGCACTGGAGTAAACTGAATAAAACGGTGATGCTTCATACACAAAGTAAACATGTAAGCTATTCTTCCTCTATTAATAGAACATTAAAAACATCAACAGAAGCAAAAAAAACCTTATTCATGCTGTATTTATGATACAACTCCAGTGCTCATCCATGTCGCAGAATTAAAGCACCTTTCTTCCTTCTCTATACCTGCTTGTTCCCTATCTCGGGCATCACAGGGTTCTGCTGGAGCCCATTTCAGCACACAAGGTAAAAAAAGACAGGGGAACACCAGTACATCAAAGGGTCCCACACACACTCAACCCCACACACTCAATCCTATAGGCAATTTGGAGTCACCTTTATCGACCTAATGTCACATCTTTTTGAATTGTGAGAGGAAACCAGAGAACCCATAATAAACACGCAAGCGCAGGGAGAAGTCCGCACAAAGATTTTTTTTCCTCTCTGGCACTGACATGATGGATGTTTTTATTTTAAGATAATAAATAAATAAAAATAAATAAATAGACCCGCTGCTATGACTCATCAGGCTGAGCAATGAAGATCTATGTTCTCTTAAATAATTTCTCAAATCTGCCTGGGACACAAATAAATAAAAACAAAAATAAAAGCTCAACGCCCACTTCCCTTCCACCACATGGTAGCGATGCAACTTCCAGAGCCAAGATATAGCTGCTGGTCAGGTTCAGCACAGCCTCCTCCACTACAACAAAACCTTCTGATGATCAGCACAGACAGTGAGATTGTAGAGAAGATGCTGTGCCAAAATGTAACATCCAATCCAAAAGAATAATACAAAAAAAAAAGGAAATCCTACTCTGGGTAAAGACTTTTTTCCTTTTTGAGGATTCCCAAAGCTGAAATATCCCATATTTCCAACATTAAAAAAAACCCAGTTTTTTTGTATATTTATCTACAATAGTTTGGTGAGAACAGACACTAGCTGTGTGTGCAGCTAATTAGGATAAACATTTTTCTTCTTTTAGATATTAGGTAGCAGTTACAAGTTTGAGTATTTTGCTCTCTTTGACTTATTTATATAAAATATTTCATTCATAAACATTGGGGATTCCAGTTTGCCTTTGAATAGAAACATGTTGGGTGAGGAGAACTGACTGGGTCAGTCAGTGTTTCAAGTTATCCCAGATGTGTTCAGTAGGGTTAAGTGACAGTTCTGGACAGGATAATTAGAACACATTTTAATTACGGTTCATATTGCCATGCTGTGTTAGAGTTCCAGCAAAAAATTGTGTATAATTTTATGCCTAAATGCTGATACTTTAAGACAAGAATCTGACCATCAGTAGCCACATAGCTTTGGGTGTGTTGTTTATTTGGAGAAAAAAATGTATAGTATACTATTTGTAATTGACAACCATTGCTGCCAGAGGCTTTCAAATGAAGTGAACAAGCACATAGATGGAGCATATAGTAATGAATTTCAGCTAACAAAGAAAATTTCGCACATTATAACTAGCATTTCTTCAAAAGTGAAAAACGTGCTTCCCATCTTTCACTTACCAAAATAAAATCCAAACCAGCAAAGTGCCAATTACACTGCCAGAATAAATATTTGTCCTTGATAGAGCAGCGCTAAGCATCTGCTTTCACTATATTTGGCCCACTGTTTAGCATGCTTCTGTGAGATCTAATGAAGACGTCCTTTAACAAGGAAAACGAGAAGCTGATGGAGAAGAAAGAGAACAAAAGAAACCAAGACCTATCAGTCTATACACTGACTGAGGTCAGGCTTTAATAAAGGGTACATAAGCAGATCTTTGGCATTCCAGACAAAAAAAGACCATCAGCGTAACAAGAAAAAAAACTACATGCATTTGACATTTGGCAGAAGCAATTTTCCAAAGTGAATTTTTTTTAGGGGGTGGTGCTTGGATTTTAACTCAAATTAATTAGCAGCCCAACACCTTAAATGCTTAAGGTAATTGGCTCTTTTAAGGATGGTCTGCTTGAATACCACATTTGGCTGGGTTGGGCTAGCTGTATTTAAACAGTCAAGTATTTAAGGGGATGGATGGATTTTATTTGAAATACAGGAAAGTAAACTGTAGTTTAAAAAGAAAAGGAGAGGAGAGCTTGGGATAAGACTTTTAGGTCATTTGGTTAACAAATGAACAAAGAAAAAGCTCATAACTGAGCAACTGAGGGTTAAAGGACTTTGGTCCCAGGCCCAGCACTTGCAACCTGGTGGTTCTGTGAACCTTCCAGAATCCTCTAGGCTGCAATTAGATCGTCTGTCATGACTTCCAAAAGCAGAACATCCACCAAAAATCCACCCAAAAAAAGTGTGCACACAAGCGTGCATGCAGCCATGCTTGAGTCAGCTTGATAAAATTGCTCACCTGTTATTTTGTCTCGTACGAGTTTGCAGGATTCAATCTCACCGATGCTGCCGAATAGGCTCTTCAACTCCTCCTGGGTCATGTTCTGGGGAAGGTAGTTGACTATCAGGTTGGTCTTGCTGTCCTCCATGCCACTCGTCTCCACCGGTGAGGAGCAGCTGTTTATCTGGTTCGGCCCATTGCTCGTGTTGTTGCACGTTGGTCCGTTTGAGAGTTGCGTCTCCATTGCAGCAATAACCTGCTGAAAAAACAAAAATAAAATACCAAGACGGGAATCAAGTTAGAAAACATTTACTGTTAATTCTAAAGGCCTACATGTCTGGATCCAATTTTCCTGTAGGTACAAGCAAATATGTACAGGTTTTAAAGTACAATAAACTAAAAAACAGGTTGAAAGCAGAATTTATTGAACTTTTGAAAACATAAGTATTTTAAAAATCAGCTTTAATTGTCTGCATAATATTTGTTTGATAAACCGCCACATTATATTTCGTATAAAAAAAAAATGTAAACTTTACCTCACATTATCCTGCTGGGAAAGAAGAAAACCTAGCAACAATGACACTCACTATTTACAAAGACTGATAAAAGGGGACAAAACTGAAGAGTGTAGCTCCTGCATAGAGGATATGGTAAATAATAGCAGAATCTCTCTCATTTTACTAAAGAGATGATTAGGAGAACTGCCAGCATAATAAAGGCCACTGCAACCAAAAATTAGCTGATCAGCAGTAATGCATCAAATCATCGCATTACAGCTAATTACAGCAAGCTGCATAACAGCCACACAAACAGCTTATTTACCCAACAAGTGCGCGCGCACACAGTTCATAAACATTACCTCACCCAAACACACCCCTACACGGGCTCCCCAACACCTCAACTCATGCACACCCGACACCTCACTCGTACCGAAATAAATGCAATTGCCCCCATACACCAGACTATGATACACTGCAATCTTAAAACACACAACCCACACAAAACAACCGCTATAAACAGACCTATAACACACAACTCCTTGAACAGGCAACAAATCCTTATTACCCTGCATAATTTATTAAATATTTCTCTAAAAACTTTACTCCACACCATCAGGAAAATTAGACTGCAGGACTTCACTAAAACACCAAGACATGTTTATTTTTTACATGCTTGGTAGCTTGCTAGTTTTATTTTTCACTTTTCTCTGCAAGTCAACTAATGCAATTTAACTATAGTTAATTTTTTGGCCAGTTCTTGTTATTAAATATATAAATTACATTGTTTAAATTAGCCTTTTTTTAATCCAATAAGGATGCTTTAGGAGATTTAACTCAACTTGCTACAATAAGCTGGGCCAATTTGCTTTTAAAAACACTTGAGATCCAACGCACTGCACCACAGGAAAAAAGTGTGTAACAAAGGAAATAAGGAAACAAAAGATGAGGGCGAAAAAGAAAAAAAAGAGTAAAATAAGAAGTGGTCCCACAGACCCCGGTCCAGGGCTCGGCTGCCCACGAGCCACTTCTAAGGAGAGAAGCCACATCACACAGCCTGACTGCCATGATAGTTCCCAGATGCCGTCTGCAAAAACGTGGACAGAGAGTACACAGTGTTAGAAACACAAATACATCAGAACAGATAACATTATATAGAGGGGAAAGTGTTTGGGAATTCATGCAGATTATAACAGGTTGACGAGCTAACAGAGTAAAAATCTGACTGTTTATCCAGCATTACAGTTTATACCTTTTATTTTAAAATGCACCCACTGTTATGTGGAGTTCACTTTACTAAAAATGCCCAATTTACGTTGTAAAGTAGACGATACTAAAAGTTTTGATTAGCAACTGGAGCAGAACATTTGTGTTCAACAGGACTTTTGTCCTGTGCGAACAAAATGTTTTTGCCAATGTGCCATGTCGAGATTCATTGGCAACATGATCTGTACTTTGGCGACATGGGTTCCAGGTCGGATTCTTTTTGGTTCAACCCCCCTTTCTTCCCTTCTCTCCAAATTTTATCTTTGGCCAATAAAATCAACAAAAAAAATTATAATTTTTTAATAATAAAAAAAAAAGAAATTTTGCCTCTTCAACAATTCAATTTATATTTAAAACACCTTTGTCCTCAAAATTGCATTTTATTTTGGTTACCATTTCAGGCATCCCAGGTTTGAATCCCAGAATCATGAAACTTGTTACTTGCTGTCAAAAGAAATATAAAATATATTTATATTGAAATATAAAATTTTTTCTTTTTGAAAAAAAGATTAAGTGCAAACTTTTATTCCCAACTGCATGTTAGATGGGAAGGATTTACCAGATCAAAACAGTCACCTTTATGAAAAAGAACTTAGATAAATACTCAAGTAATTATCAGCTCTAACAAACCTGCAAAAGTTGTTTACACTTAACTGCTACAGCACAAAATCAGCATACCGGACTGACCGTACCATTGTCCAGCCAGGTTTCAATCTCATTTAATATGCCCTATGTTTCTAAAATTCTTAGAATAGAGAAAACCCAATGGTGACCTACTACCAATTAGCCAAACTAATTTCCTGTAAGGTTTTTCCTTAACCAACTTAAACAAACCACCAGATGGGCAATGTGTAACAGTCCCCATTACTATGTACATATGCCAGGCTTAGAAATAAACCGCACTTACTGACGTACATGAGTATGCTTGTAAATCTGCTTTATGTAAGCAAAATATCAAATTTAAGTGTGGCAACACAAAAAAGGTGACGTGAATGCACTTGGGTCAGTGGGGGTTTTATTACCAAGGATTGCGCCAACTCTCAGTCATGGATAACAGTTTTACACACTGTTACAGGTGCTTAGGTCGAGGTACAACGTGTCTTAAGTGTTCATAATAATTATGATAATCTGATTTTTAATATTTCATTTAGAGCTTCAGTTCATCCTGAACATTTAACAAACCAAACAACATTATTTATGATGAATGATGGTAATACAAGAATTCCAACAATAAACAAAAAGCATAGTAAACATGAATTTACATGGCAAAACAATTAGAAAAGATTGGATTCAGAAAATGGGATCAGATAGTACTTCAAGTACTCTGCCAAATGCAAAAGCATAATGCATATTGTTCTTCAGAAAGCGGACACAAGGTAATTAAACAGTTCCTTAGATTCAAACATGCTGGACTTTTGATTGACGTTGATGCAGAATCGCTTAAAGATTTGTCTTGCAAGCCAGCTCCTCTAATTTAACCACATCCGACAGATACAAAAAGGGCAAATCGATCCGATCCGGCAGCATTCGATTCTGCTCTGCAAAGACTGCATCTTCAGCCTGCAAAAGCGTGATACAGCCTGAAGAAATGAAAGGCTGACTGGGAGCCAGACAAATCCGCTTGGCATGGTGAAAACCAAAAGGGAGCAACAAGGAAGACTCTGCATTGTTTACTTAGCTTCTGTGCTTTGCACTGTCTGTAATTTCACCTTTTTAATCAACAGGGAGGAAAATATAGGCCCACTGCTTGGCTTTAAATGCAGTCCAAAACGAGAGGAGACAAGTGGATTTCAGGAAATGACAAGTTTTTCTAGTAATAATGGTTGGTAAACAGACGTTATTAAATGTTCCATATGCACACATTAGTAAATAAGAGACTGAAGCTGCAGGGGCATGACTGGTTTTGCGTGGGGCATTACAATGATTGGTCAAATATGCAAAAAGTTGGGGTAATTGGATAACATTTTAGAATACACAGGGATTGGTTAAAGGTTGCTTCCTGACAGCTCCATATTAACAAAAAATATTTTATTTGACATGTAGCTGTGTTTTATGTATTTTTTGTTTGAGTGCTATGTTTCTATGTCTGTTTGGTTAATTCAGGGTACTGCTGGTGTTAAATGATTTTCTGCTGCCTATGCTAGAGATGCGCGACACAGGCAGAGAAATTCAACATTGTGGAAAACACAGACAATTACCTTTTGATTACATGTTGGTAACAAGCAAAAGGACAATGGTAAATGTGTTTGACTGATAATTGTAGATATGTTCTGGACGTTGTTTAAAAAAAAAAACACCAAAAAATATTTTGGCAGTGTAACTTGTGAAAACTGGTTACCATGAATAAAGTTAGATAAACATTTGCTGAATAAAATAGTGGATATTATTTCCATTTGACTGTTTCCACATGTAAATCTGGCTTTTGACTGACATGTAAAGAACAGATATGTATTAAATATAATGATGGTAATTAAGAAATATTGCTGAGCTTGAACACCCCTCCCCCAATAAAAAAACAAACTAAACACACATGTAAGCAGGATCTGGACAGAGGGGTTTAGCATCATTCACTTCTGAACCTGTAAATTCCATGTACCGTTAAAGCAGATTTGGACCAGAGGTTAAACTCGCTCTGTTTTGAAGCAGGATAACAGCACATTTTGCTCCTGGGTCGAAGTGACTTATAAAGCAGTTCAAAATAATGAAATGGAAGGATACACACAATGTTCTGGCCTAGTTAAAAGAGGCTTTAGGATAAATAGTAAACTCGTCCCTCAGGTGAACATGTGGATGGTTACTCAAACCTAAAAAAAAACAAAAAAAAACTGAAGTACAACAGAATGATCCCTCTTTGCTTATCACTAAACATCGCTCACCGAAACAAGGTCATGCACACAAGTTGAAGACAACATTCTGCTTAACTGCAACACAAGTCAAGTGTAAACTTGGGTAAGTGTAAAACTAAAAAAGTGGTGTGTAATAGTGTGGAAAAGAGTCTAACGAAGAAGTCAAATGAGGACTAAATCCTTCTATCATGTGGCTTAAGCTTAACCAACTCAACCAACGTTAGAATATTCAAACAAGTTAAGGTGCACACTGCCAGTACAATTGGCTCATTCTTTTCCTTTTCTAATCCAATCTGGTGTTCACATGTGCAGACACTCTAGACACCATCACTGGTGCCATACTAAAAATTTTATTATTCTGCGTTTTTAACTGTTCAATCACGCAATGCAACCAATTGTTGCATTATGTTGGTAGTATGTGGACTTGCAATGTGGATGTGGAATCGGGCGAATCCTCCTGATGTTGTGGAGAATGAACCTGCAAGCCCGTGTTACGTTAGTAATATGTGAGAAGGATAATTGATTGTCCATAGTTACCCCAAGGTTGCGAGCAGTGGCTGAAGCAGAGATTAGT
>JAOTQW010000026.1:1666049-1678211 GCA_026260075.1 Sisor rabdophorus
TCTCGGCTGGCCTGGGAACGCCTTTGTATTCCCCCGGAAGAGCTGGAGGGAGTGTCTGGGGAAAGGGAAGTCTTAGAAGGGTTCTTGTTCTTAGAGGGTTCAATATTTGTTTTGCTTCGAGTGGAAATACCAGAGTGTCTCAAACAAAATCCTGACTCTGTCTCAACCCCACTGGACACCCTCCAGGTTGATTGATTTGGACCACAGACTTAACCCCAAACACCCTAACTTGTCAGATCCCCCTCATAGCACTATAGCTGAATCAACAGACACCCAACACGATCTTTCCAAAAGTGTGAAGGTTATTATGGTAGGAATAGTGATAACATCTGGAATATGATGTTCAAAAACACACATTTTGGTCAGCTGTTCTAATACTTTTGTTTATATAGTTTAAATAGCTAATCAACATTTTTGGCAGCAACAATGAGAAAAAATGTTGATCATTTAAAGAGAAAAATGTCTTCCAAATGGTTCCTTATGTTATATGTATATACTTTACATATTTTGAATATAAAATATATCTAGAATATTAAATTGTCCCATTAGTGTTAAGGGTCTAAAAATGTATACATCCAAAGGTCATCCAATGTCTTCTTGCCCTATTTTAAAAAGTATGTTGCTAGCATATAAGTACATGTTTTCCTTTTCTGTAAATGAACATCTATTCAGTCATCACTTTATTATTTTTTCCATTTTATTGCATATAACTTTACTGCATGCCTGGTCTAGGACTTCATCAGCCTTTTTTATACTCTTATGTTTATTGGATGTTCTTTCCAAGATCATTCCACAACCTTACAGTCACGACATTCCAAAAACACACGTCTTGGCTAATCTGTGTTGAGACATGGCAGACATTTTATGACCTCCTCGAGCTCTTTGCACATTTACCTAGCAGTCAATGAAAACATGACATCATATTGCCTCTCTTCTAGGGAAAATGTAAGCAAGTTTGAGCAAAATCTTCTACTCGGCTGCTTTTCCTCACAATTAGCTTCTACCTTTCTCAATGATCTCAATGAACTTCACTTCAACTTTTTTCTTCTCTATTTTCTCCCGGCTGGACAGATGTTAAGGCCTTATGAATGAATGCAGGCAATAATTTTTTTTTTTTTTTGGCCAAGCAATCCCAGCCGGCCGCTCAGGTGCAGATCAAGTGTCAGTGTGAAACGTGTAAAGAATATATAAACAGGGGATCCTCATTAAAGTCCTAATGTTGAAGACAAAGACATAATACACACGCACACATTAAACTGAGCCATAGTTACAAAGATAAATAATTCAAATGAAAAGTTGGCATGGGTTTAAATATGAAAAACTTGTAAGATTTCAGTACAAATTCCTAGAATTCTTGTACTTCAAACAGCAAAAAATATTTAAGTATTAGTATAAGTTCCCCTTCAGGTTTTCTGGTTTTCCTAATGAGATGTGTATTACATATAATGTTCAGTCAGGTATACCGATACATTTATCAATGAAGTGCATAAGAGCAAACAAAAAATGGTTTTCAAATGTTGATCTACTGTAGCATTTATTTCTATTTAAAACATTACTTTAAACACAAGCATGAAGGGCTCTTTTTCAAAGAAGGACAAATAAAAAAAAACACACAAATTCCACAATGGGATAAAACCCACTGAATCACCTGTCTGATGTCCATTGCAAATGAATTTCTGCACAAATTGGATTTTTTCAGCCTCATTAAGGACGTCTCTGCGAGGAAAACAAGAAAGAAATTGGTTGGTAAAATTAGGCAACCAGTATGTACATATTTATTATTGGGCTGCGGTTTCATTATTGCAGTTACACAGTTACTTTGTGCTGCTAATGTCTTTATTGTTTTATACACAGTTTAGTTTATTGTTTTTGTTACCAATGAGAAGTTACTAAATTTTGATAACAAGCCTGCTTTATTTTTAATGAGGTGATGCTAGCATTAGCTAAAATATAATATCTTGGCACATGCTCACGTACATGACAGCACTTCATATTCCAGAAGCAGGAACTGCTTTTTCCCCCCACTTGGACATTGTGCCATAAATCATAGACTACATTAAATCCTGCTAAATTTTGTATCTGGCTATTGCTGGGTTTTTAATTTTACCTTAACAGTCTATGAATTCACTATGTGAGTTTACTTGCATTACACCATTTAGGTTCCAGAAATAAAGAATGTTTTTTCTTTATGCTGACTTGTTTTTAAAACATTTTAAAACTAGTGCTGTCTTGTGTTTATTCCTCAACATGGACTTGAAGATAATTAAATAAAATAAAAACTGGGCGATACAACAAAAAATTAACATGCAAAGTAACATGCAAACTCTGCACTCCCGAGCCCAGAATTCAAAGCCAGGACCTTCCTGTTGTGAGACAACCGTGCTAACCACTACCCTTATGTTGAACCTTTTTATTTTTTACTGTTACCAACAACGGCATACAGTCCAAATAACTTGATCAATTGTCAACTGTGAATTTAACTTTGCTTTTAACTTTTAATATTACAGTTACAATCCTTAAGAATCCTTTGTCCCCTCCATCTTCTTACCATTTCTCCATTTTTGTAGTGAAGTTGCAGAAACAGTTTTGGCTCTGAAAAAAAAGCTTGAAACCATAAAAATCTCCCCAAAAGTACAGAGAAATTAAAATCTCAACACACAGAAAGTACTAAACATTACGAAGTAAGTAGTTCCACATGAAGTGACTGTTTGTCTCTTAAAAACCTCAGAGACTGAAGGGCTGATTCTAACCACTGGGGTGCTGTTATTGTTATCGTGTTTAGTTTCTTATATTTAACTTCTCATCTGGTGTGGTGGAAATTTTTTTACTGTGGTGGTTCCTTATTTAAGGGTATGTAGTGGAAACTGTAGTATTTGCTCTCTTAGTGTTTGTGTGTGTGTGTGTGTGTGTGTATGTATGCCAGTACAGCTCATTATTTGCGTGCGGACCACTTATGGCACTAAATACATTTTTCCACTGCAGAGTAGTGATTCGGGGGCTTGGGTGGGGGCTATATCGATTGCTCATGCAAAGAGCAGGTTTGGAGCCCCTAACCACATTAATCTACCCTTGCTTGTACAAATGATTGCATCTTTAAATAAATACTCGAATCAAACCCATATCTGCCCCAAGCAAAAGCGTAGCTTTTTTCAATCAGTGTTTTAAGGATACACCAGCAGAGATAATAACAGATTTCTCTAACTGATTTGCAGATACAATCATTGATATAAAGGAAAGGCCACTCATTCTTTAACCAGAGATGCTTTGTGTTGTTTTAAAGCTGGTGGTCCTGAAGATTAATGACAGTGATAGAATATCAACCCCCAAAGTGGGTTACCTCTGTCAGAAGGTTAATACTGGTCCATAGATCAATCTTTCAGTAAGATAATGACACATGATTCAAGGACACAGATTTCACATTGAAGACATGGTCTGAAAACCATTTTTTAACCTATGAATTTTGTTTACTGAGTATTGAAACAACCATGTGACTTGAGAAAACCAAACAATACATTAAAAGCCCAGTGCTGCCATTTTATTGCATAAGCACCACTAATAGATTTGAACTCACCATTTTCATTTAAAAAAGAATTAATATCTTATATACATTTTAAAATGTCTACTATGGACTATATTCAAACAAATGCCATATGCCCAAAAACATGAGATGGTTATGAACAAGTTATAACAGGATTGCAGGGTGTAAGGAATGTCCTGATGTGTGAGATGGAAAAGAAAATGCAAAGTGCTTAATAATGAAGATATGGCAAGATATTCTGTTTTTCTCTCTCTTTTTCTACTTTTCTTCACTCAGCCACTCTAGCATACCACAAAGTTATTATAATAACCCGTGTCACTGAGTATGAACGTTTTAATGGAATCCATGCGTCATTAAAGATAATCATAGTCTATTCATCGTGAGCCGAATAGCAGAGCCATCCAAATGGCTAGTTCATCCACAGGCCATATTATAATCCTAAATACAGAGTCATGGAAAAGAAGAAGGGATTCAGAAAAAGGAAAGAAAAGAACAGGAAAGGAATATAAAGGAAAAATGGATTGGAGTTTATTCATTTTTCTTTATCTTCTACACCCGCCTATTCCCTTATTTGTATTCACAGGGGTTTGCTGGAGACAACCCCAGAGCACATAGGTACACCCTGGTCTATCACAGTGCCACTTCTAAAGGCACATACATGTTTTTGGAATGTGGGAGGAAACCCAGAGAATCAGGAGTAAATCCATGCAAACTCTGCGCAGTCCGGGGATCAAACCCGGGACCTTCTTGCTGAGAGGCGACAGCTACGCCACTGAGCCACCCATGGATTGGAGTCAAGCATTTCAATAAAAAGGAAAATAAAAAGATGAACATAAACAGTAAGAAAATGACAGAATGCATTGACAAGATAGATATATATCTATTAAAATTTGTAAAAAAATGTGTCACACATTCCTGGTAGCACGATGGCATAGTGGTTACCGTTGTTCGCCTCACAGCAAGAAAACCACAGGTTCCATTCCCAGGCAGGAGTTTTTCTGTGCAGAGTTTGCATGTTCTACCTGTGCTTGCATGAGTTTCCTCCGGGTACTCCGGTTTCCTCCCACAGTCCAAAATCATGTACAATAAGTTGATTATTGTTCCTAAATTGCACATATGAGTATTTGGTTGTTTGTCTATGTGTGGACCTGTGATGGACTGGCAAACTGACGAGGGTGTACCCCTGCCTTTCGCCCTATGTGCGCTGGGATAGGCTGCAACAGCAACATTGTGACGAATAAATAAAGGTAAAAAAAGCCCAGAAATACATCTTATTTATTTACATATATTTATAAAATAGTGAAATAGTGAAAATTAAAAAAGGCACAGAAAAAAACACTTAGAGGGAATTGTGGGAAAAACCATTTGACAAACAACAGAACAGAAAAAATGTAAATGTGATTAACAAATGCATAAAGCATGTTTTGTTGTAGTTAGTTTTATAGATTTTTTTCACTATTGTTTGAACATGTTTAGTCCAAAATCATAACATTAGTTTATTACTATACCATTTAATTAAAACATAACAATCCCAGAGTAACTTTTTTAAGAAGCGCGGTAAGGCATGGTGGCTATGGTTAGCACAGTCGCCTCACAGCAAGTGCCCCTGGTTTGAATCCTGGGCAAGGGGTCTTTCTGTGCCGAGTTTGCATGTTCTCACTGTGCTTGTGAGTTTATCCCGGGTTCTCCGGTTTCCTCCAACAGTCCAAAAACATGTACATTCGATTGATTAATAAAATCTAAATTGGCCCAATAGAATAAGTGCGAGTGTGTGTGGTTGTTTGTCTATGTGTGGCCCTGCGATGGACTGGTGACCTGACAGGGACCTGCTTTTTGCCCTTATTAGTAAATAAGTGGTCATAGAAGATAAATGAATAAATTTCTTTCTGATGATCTCCCGTATGCCATGATCCTACCAAATATATGACAGCAGCACAGCTTTTAATGTTAACATCAAACCTCAGAAAATGCAAAGAAATAGGACATTCTGCTTAAACAAACTTTAAATAACTCTTTACAATCATGCTGAGCTGAAAATCATCTCAAAATTCACAAAATTGAAATATATTTAGCTTAGCATTCACATCTTAATCTTATTAAAAGACATGTTTCAACTGACAATGTTCCTCAATATTCCCCAAAACTTTTAAACCATTTGATATTCTCAGATCACAGGTGCTTTGCCCTTTATATGGTCACTATAACCAGTATATGAAGGGGGAGGCATTCGGTAACATGGATTAAATAATATAAATACCTGATAAGATACAGTAATCTTTTAGGATTTATCATTAAGTATGACAGATGGTACAAGTTCATTGCAATAAGTGGTAGAGCAACTTTCATTTATCTCATTTTATCCAACTGAGCACTTGAGGGTTGAGGGCCTTGCTCAGGGTTTTCAAAGCAACTAGGTGGTGCTGGAAATTGAACCCATCATTCTCTTTAGTCCTAAAATAAAATACTTATATGCTACCAATCCTCTGCTTCTTCTGTCTAAGGCTGAGTGTAAGGCGTGAGCTTCCCCTAAATAGCATTCCATGTAGGAGTTTTAGGAGGCAGACAGATTGGGGAAAAAAAGTTTAATGAAAGTCAGAAAGTCTGACAGTAAAGCTTATCAGCCTACAGACAGACAGACACGCAGCCACATCATCCTCAAACTGTCTCATCTCTTCTGAACCAGAAGACACTAGAAGCAATGAAGTGAAAAGGGCCAATTCATCCTGTCCCTCTCTCTTTTCATTTCTCTCCTCCTCTCCCTCATTCATGCATCATCTTTTGCTTTCTCTCTCTGCCATCTCCTGCTGCTCATTTTCTCAAATATGGCTGAACAGAACTAAGACCAAAGGGAGGAAGAAAAAAAATAGTGGGTGTTCAGATACACGTGTCCCATGATATTTAAAAAATTTATCAGTAGGCTGTCAGAGGAATTAACAGAGACAAGAAGAGGGAGAAGTGACAAAATGTGGGGAAAACGGCCATCAGAAACAGAGTGAGAGAGAGAAGTAGACAGACAGAATAAGAGAGACAAAGAGAGAGCGACTGAGAAGGTAGAGCCAGGGATGTGTATGCTAGGTTTAAATACGTCAACAGCCATTTTCGATTTTAAGCTCAAGGCAATCTGTATCTCTATGCTGCCCCAAATTAATCTCTGCCACTGGCTCCTAAATTTCCCACTTAAGAGAGAACAGATTAAGAGTGTGAAGAGTGTGTGTGAGAGACAGAGAGACAGACGAATGACTCAGAAATCTGTATGTACTCTGTGTACAGACCCACAGACCAAAAGGTCATTCTTTCCGGTCCATTGAAATCTCTGCTGTGTTATCTATCTCAAACATTTTAGACTTTTATCCAAGGCTATAAAGTCGCCCTGACACATCGATGTGTAAAACCTCGATGGATAAAGGGCTTTATAGTGACAGATTAATAATGACTACAGGGCAAGGGAAGCACTATATACCACCTTAACCTTTAATCCCTGATCCTTCAGCGGTGCTTTTGTCTAAATAATCGGAATAAACTAATCAACAGAGTGCAGGGGTTGCACCAATGCCAAGGTCATAAATGGTAGTTTACTGATAAACAAGTAAAAACTTTATAGTGAAAAATGAAATACATCTTATGTGCTACTAATTTTGTTGTTTAATTGTGCAACATGTTTTATTGTTGATATCACATCAAGTGCCGGCACACAAAATAATAAAACAAAACTAAATAAAAGTAATTACCTAAATTATAAGTGATTAGTGGGTGGCGAGGTGGCGCAGTGATTAGCACGGTCGCCTCACAACAAGAATGTCCTGGTTCTAATCCCAGGCTCAAGGTCTTTCTGTGAAAAGTTGAATGAATGAATGAATAAGTGATCAGGTTTTGGTATAAGTATGTACAGCACATACTAAGGCTTTTTTTCACAGTCCAGACCTGTCCACCCCCTGCCGCTTGCCCTATGTGCACTGGGATAGGCTCCAGCAGACCCTCGTGACCCCAGAAAGTTCGGAAATATGCGGGTATAGAAAATGAATGATGAAGCTCCACTCTTCTATTAAGGAATCAAAAATGTGTTCACTGATGTTAAGATAAGGACTTTGCTTAACATTTTGCTGTTTTTTTTCTCTATAATAACAAAGCATGTGATTATTTAGCTTAGTCTCATTGAGTTCAGGGACAGTGTTGGAGTCTCTTAGTTCCAGTGAAGGAATAATGTAATGCTGCAACATACAAAACATTCTAGACAACTCTGTGCTTCCATATTTGTAACAGTTTGGAGAGGAACCTTCAACGCCACTTTATAATTAAATGATGCATTTCTGCCTTACACTGGGTTCTCCTGGGATCTGCCTCAGATCTATCAAAACTTTTTAAAGCTGAAGAAATTTCCTTTATGATAGTTATTTAGTTATGGTATTAAAAATATGCACTTAAATCTGTTCTAATAAACACTGAGCATGTTTCCACGCAGAACTTGGATCCATGTCCAGTCAGAAACGAGATATTTTTTAGAACATTCCAAAACAGTAGTGTGCACCACATTTATAAACAATGAATAAAGTTTCGGGGTAACTAACCAAAAAACATCAAGAAATGTGTAGAAGCTGTACTGCAGCTGGATTTTGCTTACTATTCTATTGCCATCTTTTTTTCTCAAACCCTCTCACGCTATCCTATTGCCTAACTTTAAAACCTAACCTTAAAACTTACTCTATTCTCTTTTTTTCTTTCCGCATCTAACATTTTTTAATACAATTTTCCCCCCTCTAACTTACTATTTTAATGGTTTTTTTTAATTGTTTATTATTTCTCAGGGTTCTTTTCTTTTTTCTATGGGTCAGCTCTGTTCCATTCTATGTTCCTCTCTCTCTTTCATGCCAGTTTTTCACCTCATTTTGTGTTCACTGCTCAGTTTCTTATGGTGTAAACATTGGGATTTAAAACCATGGAAGTGTACTTTACAGCTTTTACTCAAACACCACCTTGTTCTCAAACACGAGTTAAAAAGACAGGAAGTCATTTCCAGCAGAGATGCTTATGAGCGTTGAAAGCAATGTAATCTCTCTGGTATGTCCGCTTTACAAGCCAGACGTCATTCTCTATTTATTTCTGACTTTCTCCTTGTCTGTCCTCATCTCTCTGGGCATTCGTCATCTCGTCAGGTACTTTCACGTGCACTGATTTCTCTTCACTTCAGTTGAACTCTGGTGTTTTTCCACAGCAATCACATTCGAGTGAATTAAACTTGGATGACAATCTGAATGGATCTGACTACTGCCATGTAATAAGAGAAGCTTTTTTGCTAAATAGAGCTATGCAAACTATTCGAGTTAGCCTGGTTGGGGATCTAAAACTTACCCCTCTCTCTGTTTAACATTAGTGTGGCAGCAGCCTGTCCCTGATGATGGATACCCTCATCAGCATGTATGTGCGTGCCAAGCTGTGCCACATTGCTCCCTGTGCCAGCTCTCATTAGAGCAAGCTTGCTAAAGATCAGGGCCAACGCTTTAGCTTCAGCCAAGCTTCAGGGTAGAGAAACAAGCAGAGCAGAACAACAGCTCCACACCTGGCACTCTGCTTTTCCATGGCATGCAATAATCCTGGAGGCCTATTTGATCAAATTTGAAGCACAGATAAATCCAGATAGTCCAGATAAATTAATTAGAATCCCAAGTCCAGATAAATTAAGCTCATTTAAAAATATGCATCTCGAGCCCTTTTCCATAATGGGAATTACTATTTGTTAATAGTAAAGCCAGTCTAACATTTATGTTATTTCAAGTCATGCGATGAGAATAGAGTAAAACTAGTTTTGGGGGTTTGGACCGGCTTTCATTACTAGCAGTACAAATGAACATTTACATTTACAGCAGTCTAATAACCTAAGTGACAAATAAAAATTCTGCTTATTTTTCTTTAGTGGACAAGCCGAATTTGCATTTAATGACAAAAAAGCAACAGTTTAGGCAGGAACCAAAAGCATGATTTCTGTAAATCAAATTTACACTACTAACCGGATTCACTTACCCCCCCCCCCCCCCCACACACACATTCCATATGTTAACATCTACATCGTTTAAGAACTTGTCTAAGTCACTTATAGCTTGTTTTGGCCATTCTTTAATCAGAAGCCACTTGAGAAAAGCTCATATGTTTCACTCCTGTTCTCACCACTGTAAGGTTTATTATCTGTACACACCTAATTTAGACCTTTAGCATAAATTCCTCCTTCTCTTTTTATTTGCTTAGATAGTTTTTTTCCAGGATTTAGCAGATGTGTGTGTGCTTTGCCTCCTTGTCTCATGAATCCCACATTGTGGAATTTTGTTTTAATGTTACACAAAGTGTTGTCACGTAGCTAGTGCCACTGTTCAGCCTGGATGATGTTGAACAAGAGCAAGTCCTGAAAATTCTTCATGTATTCCTGCATGTTGGGTTCTCTGTGGAATCTGCCACAGATGAATCAGCATTTAAAGCGAAAGAAATCTCCTTTCTAATCCAATTCCCACAAAATGGAAGGGAAGTAAAAATGTGTGGTGTGAGTGTACCGATAATTATATAATTATAAAATGTGGTAATAAAAAGTATGATCTAATAAACACTGAGCATATTCCATACAGGAATAGGTTTCCGGTCCAATCAGAAACTACACATTTTTAAGAACATGCTTGTGATGCAATAGTTCGAATTTCTTTTATACACAATATAAGAACCAACACTGAACCCGCTTCATGGTTAAATAGATGATGTAATCCGAATACCAAGGTCATTGTTTATTCTGGCGAAATACTTTTTGGACAGACATGGGTCATTGAATTGTCCCAAACATGGCAATAAGGCCTAAAGATCTTCTACCCAGACAGGAAAGACAATTTTAATGTCTGCTTTCTGATGGACACTACAAAAACACTGATGATGGTAAAACATTTCATAGATGTCTCATTTAAAAAGGTCATAAATTGTAAAAACTTTCCACAAAATGTACAAATCCCCCAATGCACTCAAAAATCCAGAAATCCTATTTTATTGTCTTACGACAATTAAATTGCTCCCATTTATATTCCCTTTGCAACCCTGCATTAGCCATTTGCATAATAACTTTGCCTTTTTATTAGATATGTATCTATAAAGAAAGGTTTATACTGGCCATATAAGCCTAAAGATTCCTTCGCCGTATGCATCGGTAAAGCTGACGACAAAAATTTAAATGACATCTCAGGAAATTGTGTGTGATTATTAAAAAGGAAGTAAAAAAGTGATATCCGGAGGCATAATGAGGAGTGTGGAGTTTTATGACCTCAAATCTAAGACCAGAAAGACAGACAGACAGGGAGAGACACTTTAGTGTAAGATCCATCCAGAAATTCAAAAAAAGTTTAAATAAGAAAAAAATCGGATTCTAATGCTGTAGTGGAATTTTGCAATATATTTTAAATAAATACACATAACTAATTTGCTTACCTAGATTATATGCAATTTCGCATCCAACACTGTTTCTTAAATACATGCAAGTTTGTGGACACCTTCCCAGCAAACTCACATAATTTTGCCACAAGGCCTCGTTCCATCGTTCCATTGTATCATTCAATTATTCCCTCATTGAAATCAAGAGACTCCAATCTGTTTCAAGTTGAAGAATGCGAGTGTCCTGTAAAGAACCCTGACTCTAGCTCAACCCCAGTAAACATCTTTGGGACAAACCAGAGCAACAACTGAACCGAAGTTCTCCTCATCTCCATATTAGTGTCTGATCTCACTAAGACGATTATATATACTATACTAGTTTATAAAATACATCCATATAAAACATCCACATACCCAGATATATCCAGAAACACTGCAGCAAACTTCCTGACTGAAAAAGATGGAACAGTACACAAACTTTTACACTTGCAATTGTTGGGATGTAATAGGCAATCCTTTAAAGATTTCTTAACAAGCCCACAACTTTCACTCTTACACACCTTCTTATGCTAGGTGACTTTAGTGCAGTCACTTAACACAATGATCACAACTTAGAATTAACCCACACTGATAACAACAAGCATCCAGAGAACCCCTTGTTATTGAAATTTTATGCAGTGGTGTTTTTCTATCAAAAAGTTAATCCGTCTGTCTTACCTGTCTAATCTGTCAAGGCTCTTCAGGTGAAGGGTGTGCGTCCCTGCCGCCTGTCGTCAATCATCTTCCAGCATGGTTTACCCAGCTCATCCACTCCTCCATGCTGCAGGCTTAGCTTTCCAGAAAGCACACAAAGCATAAAACCAGAACTTGACTAGAATTACTTAGCTAGCTATCATGGCTTATCATAGCTAGCTAGCATATATTAGTATGTTAGCTAGTTAAGACATAAACCTAAAAGATAAACATGAACCGTTAACAATAAAACATAAAAATTTGAAACATGAACAAAACCAAAACCTTATAATCAACATGAACTTTACATATACAAGACATAAACATAAACTTTATAAACAAAAAGCATAAAACGAACATGATAACAGTAAGACACCAAACATAAAACAAAAAGCATAAAGGGCGGCACAGTGGCGCAGCGGTTAGCACGGTCGCCTCACAACAGGAAGGTCCTGGGTTCAAATCCCGGGCACGGGGTCTTTCTGTGCGGAGTTTGCATG
>JAOTQW010000026.1:1678311-1700674 GCA_026260075.1 Sisor rabdophorus
GGACCTTCTTGTTGTGAGGCGACGGTGCTAACCACTGCGCCACCGCGCCGCCCACTTTAACTCATTTTCATTGAAAATTGACTAAATCCAAAAACTACATGGTTCTGTGTGAAAATGTGTTTGCCCTCTAAACCTAAAAACTGGTTGGGCCACCCTCAGCAGTCACAACTGCCATCAAACGTTTGTGATAACTTGCAATGAGTCTGTTACAAACCTGTGGAGAAATTTTGATTTACTGATCCTTGCTGAACTGTTGTAATTCAGCCAAAGTGGCGGGTTTTCCAGAATGAACCACCTTTTGAAGGCCATGTCACAACATCTCAATTGGATTCAGGAGAAGATAGCAGAATTTGTTCTATTTTTCACAGCAAGTCTTTCAGGTTATGAGGCAGCGAAACAGCCCCAGACCATCATACTACCACCACCATATTTTACTGTTTATGTTGTATGATGTTCTTTTTTTGAAAGTCTTTGGAATTATCAAGATGTTCTCTAGCAAAACCGAGACGAGCCTTTATGTTCTTTTGCTCAGCAGCTGTTTTCCTCTTGGAACTCTGCCATGTCTAGTCTCTTTGTGATGTGGAGTCATAAACACTGATCTTAACTGACGCAAGTGAGGCCTGCAGTTCTTTGGATGTTATTAAAGAGCCTTCAACTTCTGTTCTTTATATGTGATTTGACAACTATTTATATGTTGTATAATTATATATTGAGGTAACAAGATTCATTAATTTATTCATTCATTCATTCATCTTCTATACCTGCTTATTCCCGAACTTAGGGTCACATGCAAACTCTGCACAGAAAGACCCCAAGCCCGGTATTCGAACCCAGGACCTTTTTGTTGTGAAGCAACCGTGCTTACAACTACCGCCCAGGTAATAAGATATACTAACAAAATAATCTCCATCTTGGTTCACTTCTGAACTGGACAACACGGCAGAACTTTATGAGGAACCTCAGTGCAGATCATTTTCCTTCTCAAATTTACAAAAACATTTAGGGTAAATAACAAATAAATGTCTGGTTTTGTGTGAAATGACATTAGCCTTTTAAAAACTTGAGCCCACATATCATTGATTCTATACTCAGATTACACAATTTGAAACACCGCCTAAAATTACCTTGTGCAGTAAACATCATATGATAATGACAGTTTACCCTCTGGTAGTATATGCTTCCTATTTTCCATCAACTGTGTTTGAAATAGAATTGCTTATTGGATAGGTCTCTTTACCGGTTGACTCAGTTGAAGCTGAAGTGCTGATTCCCCTACTTTACTTGGCCTTAATAGGTTTGTTTTAGACAGGTCTCTCTGGGAAGCAGCGAAAGCATAACAACATTCACTTTCTGCTGGTCTGGCTGTTTATTTTGATTAACCAATGGATTTATCGGCATAGCCGGTGATGGAAATTGACACAGCAGGTTCGAAGGTCAAATGCACTACCAACTATGAGCTCACACTGCACTTTGGTTTGAGCTCCTCTGAAGTTAGGAAGTGTGCATTGCTTAAGGCTTGAATTTAAAAAGGGAAGCTGTGCTATAAATCTGTTTTAAAAATATTCAAAAGTAAAACCATTTTGTTTGAACAGACAGACAGACAGACAGACAGATAAATGTACACACATGGGTGTGTAAACGATTGGAAGAACTAATGGTTGGATAAACACATAATTAGATGGCAATAATGTTTTTTTTGGATAAATGGGTGGCTGGATAGATAATTGAATCGGCAGACAAATAGACAGATATTTTAATAAATGGATATGGACATATGGATGGATGAAACGATAAACAGACTGATGGATGGATGACTAAACAGATTATTGGATGGATTGGATGGACAGACAAATGAATATCAAAGTCAAATCGTTAATTGGACAGATAAAGGGACGGACAAACAAATGGAAAGACGAATAGAAAATGAATAAATAAATAAACTGATGCATAGATGAAAAGTTATATGGGTGGTTATGCTCATAGATAAATGATTAGATGAAAAAAATAAAATAAAATAATTTGGGAGCAGTGTTTATTATTTTTGCTGTTAAGTAATTTTAAAATTGTATTTAAAAAGTATAAACTGTTATTTGTTAAATTGTAGGGAGGGAGAGACAAAGAGAGATAAGTTTGTTTAGGGGAGAGAGAGAGAGAGAGAGGGGGAGAGCAGATGGTCAGTTCGTGGAGAAGGTGATAGTAAGTCATTGGCAAGTAGCAGACAAATAATATATTAACCTTCAGGCTAATGCTACACCTCTCTCTCTCTTTCTCTCTCTCTTTCTCTCTTTCTCTCTCTCTTTCTCTCTCTCTATACAACTACCCAAACTGAGTAAAATATGGTCTATCACGTCTCTAACAGACGCTCATATATTAAACCCAGAGCAGAAGTGAATAAATCAGCATGTCAACATAAATGTATAATGAGCTTCGGATAAATTTGCCTGCAGCTGTTGAGACTTTAGACATTTCAATTGCTGAGCTTGTCGAGGAAGTGTAAACCCTCTGCAATACCTCACATCTAAACGGGCAACAGTAAAAAAAAACATTCGGAAAATGCTTTAGACTCTATTAGACCTGTGTTTGTTGCATATATACTAACCTTATAGCCACTGCTTTCTGGCTTGAATTAAATCTCATATGGTTAAAATTCTTTGCAGAACTAAAAAAGTTTGCAGAATATTTAAAAAAAAAAATCGGATTTAAATAAAGGTTAAGATTACTCTAACACAAGTAAACAAATGGGTTCTATCAGAGAGGTGTGAGTTTTAAGCTGTAAAATGCCTGTTGTGGCAGTTATTTATTTTTTTTAAATAAATAATTTAAGAAAGAGATGAAGCAGGGAAGATGGGGGGGGGATGTTCGAGAATAGAACCCGGGTCAAAACTGCACATGTGGGTGCTGGTGCCTTGAGAAAATGTGTATCAAGTATGTTTTTCAACAGGTTTTAGTTTCCTGTTTGATCTGGCCTGCCCTCCATGCAGAACGAGAAGAAACTAAGACACTCACCTAGAAGAATCCAAACCATAACCCTCAAACAGTTACATGGACTTTCAGCATCCCTCAAGCTTCTGGCCACTAAAATAGGGCTAAATAACACCCCCGCCCTACCTGAGATCTCTGATCATTCTACAGAAGAAGAGTCACACTTCATAACACTTACATTTTTTAATAGAATTCATTTATAACAAATGGACCTTGAGTCAGCAAAGACCTGCTCGTCATACAGATGTCTTCCGCCACCGATAGAACCTAAGTAAGAAAATAAAAAGCACTTCATTCATCCAGAGGAAAAAAAAAACAACAAAAAAAGAAGTAACTTACAACTATTCAGAGGTAATTTTTATGATTCTTTTTAACAAGCCATTTTTTTCTTTTCTTTTATAGTTGAATTCAATAATTTTGATCTATGCATCCAAATGTGAGGCAGAGAGAGACAGAGAGAGAGACAGAGAGAGAGAGAGAAAGCAGAGAACACAACATTGATTCCTGTTATGACACTCCAGTCTTGAATGGTGAAGCCACAAAACGAATGAAGGGGACAAGAAAAAAATATCCTGCTGAAGATCTCATGGCACCAGAAAGAATGACGGGTTTTTTTTTCCATTGATATTTTTTGAATTGACACCTCATCCCCTCTCCCCACCAGTTTGTGTTATTTACATACACACAACATGAATGCTGAAGGAGAATTCGTACAGATGATTTCAAGTAATACATTATTGGGTATAGAATCAATAGGGCAGTGCATAGTACAAAGATAGAGAAAGTGCAATTCTTCCTACCAGGCCTCCATTGGCCCTCTGCCAAGCTACCCATGCATATTGAAATAAGGTTGAAAATGAAAAAAAAATTTTGAGTAAAATAAAAAACACCCTGTTAAACATATTTAACATAAATAAAAATTGTGAGAATTGTTGATCACTAGGTGGTGCTGACATGGATGTGAAGTAAATAATAGCACTTTGTCGCTTGGTGATTGTTAAAATCATAAGAGGAATTTTAAAAAGAAAATAATAAACAAAAAAAACCTCAGACAACTGTTTGAAATGAGAGAAAGGAAAGAAAGCACCTGGAATGCACATCCACAAGCCCACGATAAACTAAAGAAAACTTAGCCAAAACAGCTCGAATTTCATGTCTGATTACACTGTTGTAAAAATATCATCACGTCCATCGCTTATTAATTTTCAAGATTGTCGAGATTAACCAAAACTAGCCCACTCTATTAAAGTTAAAAATATATATAATACAGAATTCATAGATGCTAATCCCCTTCCTTTACCATAAACATTTTTCAAACAAGCATTTGTTTGTTTTTATGACCAAACGTCCAATTGTTCAACGATGTCCCATATTTCAGGACAAATCAAAGCTAGGTGAGTTCCTTTTCGTTTCGTTGGTATACCATGCGCCCCTCTCTCTGGAGACTGTCCTGAAACAGCGAAACGACTGCTGAATGCTTCCACCACCACGGTTTTGTCTTCAGAGAAACAGAGCTAAAGCGAAAACGGAACAGCTTGTCAGAAGAAGATCTGAACTTCCTGCTTCTGCGACTGAGCTTTAAAGCGTTGTATATATAATCACGGATCAAAGGAACAAGAACACCTTTCCTCGTCCCTTCGCTGAGTATCCGACAGATGGACTATATTTGCATATATAATCTGATGTAATAAAAATTAAAATAAGTGATATTAAGTGGATAAATACTGGAATACTGTAAACAGTACATGGTAAATGAAAATTATTTATAAAAAGAGAACAGGCATAAATATAAGGCACTCTAAATGCAAAAACAAAAAAATATATATCATTAAGTCTTTGTACCTTGCCATATATATAAGGAGATGACGATTGTGATGCTGCTTTGCCACCTTTGACCTTCAACCTCAACAGGAGCTGTGTATATTAAATTCATTTATGACAGGGACACTGGTCCCTGTCTGTTGTCCTCGTTCCCACCTGACACGAAGAATCTATATTACACCCATATATTGCACGAGACAAAAATGAATCCTAATCTGATTTTTTTTCCCCATACCGATGTGCATTCCAGTGAACAATTTCTTCATTTCCCTTTTAAAAAAGGACAAAATCTCCTTGTGGAAACTTTTTTTATACATCAATACAAATTGATATACATCATCTTGTTTTTTTTGTACATAATTAATAATACTCTAATAAATATTTTTAATATTATATACACATTATATATATATATATATATATATATATATATATACATACACTTATAAGCTGCTGTTTTATTTCTATTTATATATCTAAATATGTATATAATTTAGTCTCTCTCTCGTTTTGGAGGCTCGTCTGTTAAACATGGAAGAACTAAGATATTCTGTAGCAGCAACTTCATACTGTGCCTCCCCTTTTGATTCCACGGAGTCCCCGGAAAATATGAAAAATAGACGGGTGTGTATGTTATCAAGGGCAAAATGTTTGCCCTGTATCATTAGGTTGGGGTTAATACAGAACCACAGCACGTGCCATATATGACAACAACAAAAATAGAGTAGAGGAAGAAAAAACAATAACAGATGTACAGGTATATGTAAAAGCGTACATGTTAAAACAGGTTAAAAAAATAACAAATGAAAAGAGAGTGAGATAATACTCATGTTGGACTAATGTAAAGTGAATACCTGTTTACAAAAAAAAATTCACATAGTTTTAAAATGAATTAACGCTCAGTTGAGTAATAAAGTACTAAAAAACTAAATTAACAGCTTCTTTATTCATCTGGTGTTTGTACACAGCCCCTAACTGAAGAATGGACATTGGGACAAGATAGGGGTTTCATTATTACTATTACATACGTTCCTTTGTGTGGTTCTTTTTTTTTCTTCCCCGATCGATACTCGTCATCAAGGAGATGAGATGCCCCTCCTCATAATAATCAGTCTTTACCTCCAAAGGGTCCATGATAACTTGTTCCTTTTAATTCTGTACTGTTGTTGATTTTTTTTTTTATTTGAATCCGTAGACCTTTTCCTTATAGCAGCGTGATGTTTCAACAGCTTTGATACACGTCTGCTAGTTGAGAGGGAAGTTGTTAAGCTTCAAGGGGAAACAGGGGGAAAATGCTTCTTGGTCCACCTGGTATTTCATATGTTTTTGTTTTGTTTGTTGATTTTTTTTTATAGATTTTTTTGTAAGTTTTTTTTTTCCACACCCAACAAACGAATCATGTCTTGGACTAGAAGTTTTAAGAAGTACTTTTCACAAGCAGGAATTGTATGGCTCAGAAGAAGTGACCTCTGGACGGCCTTTGGCGCTCCTTGGGGGTGAAGCAGACTCTTACGTTGCATAGTGATCGAAACTTCCCAGATACTCCAGACCAGCACGGTAGCAGAACTGGTATTGATCCTGAAAGGAAATGGAGAGTAAAATCGTTTAATTTGTTTGACTCTTTGGCTGTCTGTTTGAATACACCACTTCATTGATAGTTATAACCTGACATACAAGGTGAATAGTATAAAATAATCTCTATAAACCCAAGGCCATTACCACATACTGGAAGGAGGAGTGGAAGGGGTAAAAATTAGAGCTTTAAAATAGTACTCTGAACGTCACATGGTTTTTGACTGACATCTTTCCATAATTCATAATCAACAAAAACATTTATCTTTTTTAAAAAGGCTTGGGGGAATAACATTATTGTATAGCAAGACTCATTTATAAAGTACAGATTAATGCCAGCTCCCACTTTAGGATGCTAATAGCAACTAATAATTAAATAATAAATCATGAAGTTAAACGTCTCAGCATCGAGTTTTCTAACATGGACATTTTTTGTATCACTGATAATGAAAAAGAAACTTTAAGCAAGTATCTGCACTTTCGGACACATTATTTAACTTATCTCTGGATTATTTATCCATAAAGAAACATCCAACATCTTTTATTTTTCCAATTAGTTTATGAACTAGTTGATCTAGCTTGTAATAATACCTTGTAACACTAAATCAAATAATTTCCAAAGAAACTTGGTATATATTTATTTTATAAACATATATCATTCATTTATTCATTCATCTTCTATACCCGCTTTTACCCTAACTCAACATCACAGGGGTCTGCTGGAGCCTATCCCAGCGCACATAAAGCAAAAGGCAGGAGTACACCCTGAACAGGTTGCCAGTTCATCGCAGGGCCACGGAGAGACGAACAACCACACACACGCACACTCACGCCGAAGGCTAATTTCAAATCACCAATCAACCTAATGTACATGTTTTTAGACTGTAGAAGGAAACCAGAGTACCCAGAGAAACCTATGCAAGCATCAGGAGAACATGGTACCTGGACCTTCTTGCTGTGAGGTGACTGTGCTAACCACTACATCAGCGCACACCCTAACATTTATCTTATTTCTTCAAATAACAGTTTCACACTTTTTCCATTCTTTAAATTAATTACCAATGTACCAATAATTACATAGAAACTGGTAGCTTAATGATTAAGGATGTGAAGGTTTAATTCTCATGCACCACCAAGCTGCTGCTGCTGGGCCCCTAAGGAAGAACCTAAATAAATAAGATATTATGTGAAAATCTATGTGATAAATGCCATTGCTGCAAGCTACATTTTCGTGTCTGAAATAAGCTTTTCCTAAAAAAAATTGATTTCCACAATAGGAATAATAATAATTAATAAAAAGCATGTGTGTGTGGGGGGGTGGCACAGTGGTTAGCACCGTTGCCTTACAGCAAGCAGGTCCTGGGTTCGAATCCCGGGCACGGGGTCTTTCTGTGCGGAGTTTGCAATGGGATGGACTGGCGATCTGTCAAGGGTGTACCCCTGCCTCTCGCTCAATGTGCGCTGGGATAAGCTCCAGCAGATGAAAAAGCATGTGGTTGTATGATTACTATGTATTTGCTTAGAATGTACACAGTTTCACAATGTACCTCGTCCCCTCAAAGGTGCACTGAAGCAGAACTGAAACACAGCCCCTGTTTGTATGCATTCTGCTAAGGCACAGTGTTTGCTCTGGAGCTCTCATATCTACAAAAAGCCATCATTTTAGCTCAGCGAAAAGTACATGAGGGTCAGGAACTCAACTTTGTCTGCTGCACACTCCAAAAAATGAAACATTTAAAAAAAGGTAAAAGAAGGGCGGTATTTAGCTCAGTGGGCTGTAAAGCCACGTCTTTCACTTTTTGCTCAGTGGGCTGTAAAGCCACGTCTTTCACTTTGTCCCCATTGATCTTACCAAACAATTTTCCCCTCCTGCTGTAGAAAGGCGATAATTTTTCCAACTGCGAAGTTGCTTATCTGAATTAATTTGCATGGCTAACCTCAGGGATTTGCTGTAATTGATATAAATGAACATCAAGAGCGGCACAGTGAAATATTGATACACGCAAAAACCTCTACATGCATCATTATTCTACAGTCAGCTTCAAACCCAAAATCTGTTTTATTACACTATTTATCAAACGCAAAATGCAAACATTTACTCGCTTGCAGCTTATTATTCTAAAATTTGTTACCTGGAGCTGAAGCGAGTCCAGTGAATTGCAATATATGAGAATTTCGTGGTCTTACACACACTATCTGTGTTGTACTGCCGCATAGATCAGTCACATTTATACGCAGTGCTGGTGGCACATTTAGCGTTTTTTTAACTTAATGATAAAATTATTTGATTTTTATATGAAAAACACCCTTGACTGTGCGTGTATATCCGTACCTCTGTCTGTACCATGGCTGGTCTTTGTGTCCTCAGCATCTTGACTGTCTGGAAGATGTCCACCACTCCCTCATACCTCATCCTTTCCAGAACAATACTAAGAGTAATGAAGACTCCGGTCCTCCCAACACCCGCACTAGTGACACACACACACACACACACACACACACACACACACACACTGATCACACATCTTCTTGCGCTGTGAATGCTTTGAATACTTTGAAGTAAACGTGTGTGTACCTGCAGTGCACTGTGATTGGTCCGTCCTGGCCAAACTGCTCCTTTGTTTTGTGCACTTGGCCGATAAAGTCAATGAAACCTTCTCCTGATTTAGGCACGCCCTGCTCTGGCCAATCGGTGAACTGAAACTGCCGCACCGTCCGTGACTGACCATCCTGCAACAAAAAAACACTTTATTTATAAACTGATGCTCTCATTTTTTCTATTATTACTAAAAACACACAATTTATCACCCAATCTACTAAGTGAATATATTTTGGTCTGAGATAAACCCTTGTAATCACACGTTACTAAGCAATTTTTGTGGTCTGCCGAACAGGAAGAGTGAAACAGAACTGATTTAAATTTACTGAGCATGGTCTGGTCCTTTGAGTTTGAACTCAGTATAAACGTGACCACATCACTACACGTGCCTCGGTTCTGAAGTGATTTTATAAGTACAAAACGGTTGCTTTAACATTCAACGTTCCATGCCAGTGTAATAAGTGTCTAAAAATCTCATTTTAGTAGCTGCAGATGTCATGTACAGTTTAATAATGTTATGCTCCTGATTATTTTTTGTTCCTGGAAAAGAAACTTTTTACATCACCTAGAGCTATTCTAGACTTACAGCACATTTTTTTGCACTTGGACCTGCTCCCACACTTAATTTATAAAAAGTAACCTAGTATTATTTATTTGTTTGTTCTGTGCAGGAAATAAAATTTTATTATATTTAAGTTCAGATTAAAATGATTCTAATTTCATTTTCACATTGTCATTTTAATAACAAACAGCTGCATCCAAAATCACTTCTGCTGGTCTAGATTATAGAGTTAAATTTGATTATATCTCCAAACTGAAAGACAGAAGGTATATTTATAAATAAATATGAATAAAATTTAAATGCACTTTATCCGCCATGTTGAGTGTGAAAATGTTCCGTTGGATAATGCTTACTTCGATTATTTGGATTTTCCAAGTTTCCCTAAGGTTCCTAAGGCTAATTTAACTATTTAAAAAGTGCCCCTAAATATTGGGAAGTCTATTAGTATTTTCGTACAACAACGTGGCTTAATGGTCAGCACTGTCGCACACAGCAAGAAGCTCCTGGGTCCCATAGTGGGGACTTTCTGTAAGGAATTTGCATGTTCTCCCTGTCCTTGCGTGGGTTTATTCTGGGTACTATGATTTTCTTCCAATATAGCCTGGTGCCGATATGGTGTTGAAAAATTATGATTATTGTTTCTACGAATAATATACATTTTAACATACTCCTTGCCCCCAAATACTGTTTTTGCACACTATATATTAGAAAATTTTTGCGATTTTGGACGAGGCCATACAATTATACAGTTTTGTTCGTTCTTAAAGCTCAGCTTACACTAAACTGTTGTTAGAAACCGCCCTGTTATACACATAGGTATATATCAGCTCCTCAGTAATGGCATTCTGATTCCTCTGTTACACTTTAATACATTCCAGAGTCACGCAAATGTGGAGGAAGAGACTCAAAGCCAACAAAAGATACCAGCTCTGTTTACCTGATCGTATTAACATGCGATGGCATAAAAAAGACTAAAACCTTTGATGTACTATGTGACTGAGAAAAGCTCTGGAGTGTAAGTTGCTTCAGCGATATGAGAAAGTCATACGTATGAAAATCTACACAGCTTAAAGTCCTAAACTCTAAACTGTGGAGTGAGTGAGAAAGCTTTCCACTGAATGAGATGTCGCTGCCTTTGTTTCAGTTTTGACGTGTTACAACACCAGTAATTATTTAGTCCAGTGCACTCCATACCAACCTGTCACAGAAGATCACCTCTGCTCAAAACAGTACACATAAAAATCCCTAGGAAGACTAACAGTCTACAAGCAAAGAAGTGGTTCAGAGGACACCTCTATATTACATTTAATAAACTTTCATTTGTTTTTTTTGAAGGACATCCAGACCATTACATGAACGTGGACAGCGTGCACTCATGGACAGAGGAATTTCTCATTAGGTCCTGCGTTCTGACCCCAACCTTCTAATATGGGATATGTAAAAAAACACATTTTACTGTGCTGCAGCATATATGCAATAAATAAAGACATTCACATATATACAAATTTACCCAGTGTTCTCATAGCCCATTATTTAGAATCTACTTGGTTCAACAGCTCACAAAATTCTCAGAACCGGAATGAAGCCAATGAAACTGTTATTTGCGCTATATTATAGCAGCTGAAGACACTTGGAATAGAGCACAAGCTGCCAAACACTGTTTATGTGATTGAAAAATAGAATTAAAAAAAGAATCTTTCTGCTCTATGTGGGATGTTATGCTTTCCTCCCAGAGGCCCAAGCCAGCAATAGTCTCCAAGTCACGGAAAGCCATGACATAATCAGATTTCATTTCTCTAACTTTGAAACATATTCCAGTTACTGTAAACCACTGTGTAACAAAACCAGATTGTAAAACTTTACAGATTCCAAAGATGACATGCACAGCTGTAGATAGAACATTTACCCTGGCGTCGGTAACTTTAAATTCTCGTAGGATGTACTGAGGCATGTTGTACTCAGCCATGGGGTCCACCACAAAGTACTGATACCGAGCAGAGCGCTCCGCTGGCCAGTACTGATGGCATTTTTCCTAAAACACAGAAATGTTAATCTTAAGAAACTTTCTAAGACATTGTCAGTCTAAGACCACTGAATGCTGTTAACATTACAACAAATTTATTGCTCTGTATAGAACTTTTTTTCCAGTATATACAGTAAAAGTAAATATCCTGAGCTGTTGATTACAGTCAGAAAGTGTGGGCGTGCAGGCTTGCAATTTCACACTTATTACAAGCTTCTGGTTATGGACCTGCCTTACAATGGGAAAAAAGGAACAGCAGGGCATAAAAAGTGAGTGTGTGGGATCCTCGTTGCACTCTCCATCTATTTATTAAAGCATGCTGTAATTTGCCCTGCACTCAGATTTTTCCAGGTGGGCGGAATTTTCAAACTAAATCAGTGAGCAGATGTCAGACGGCTTTTTCTCACACTCTTTTTCACTCTTTTTCTCTATATATCTCTTACCCTGCCCATCTCTCTGAGTTTAGTGAGCATCACCACAATGGTAGAGTTGTGCTCCCACAGCATCCGCCAGAAATCTTCTGTGGTCTCAGCCAAAGGGCCCTGCGTGGCGATGTATGCCTTCTGTTGCCTGAATGGTAAAAATAATCAAAAACAATGCATATGAGGGCATTAACACCGTTGCACAATATAACTGCAAAGGTCCGAAAATTTTAGTAGACTTCTATTCCCCTTAACCAAATTAGTGTTCGTGTGGACAGTATTTTTTACTCACCGGTACCCATCGATAAAGCTGGCGTTGATGTAATCAGATCCCTCCACTCCTCTGATTGGCTGTAGGCATACACGTGTTGACTCGTATGGCATGATGTTGACCAGTCGGTTCTTAAACTTGTTGCAGGGCAGGTTGGCACTGATAAAACGTGATGTGTGAGCCTTCGTGTTGGCCAAACGCTACAAGAAAAAAAAAATAACATGAGAGTTTAAGGTGAACTATGACCTGATTCTTACACTTTCAGACTGCTGTTATTCTATTCCTTCCTTTTTTTTCGTCATTTCGTCTAGCAAGGTTTGTGTAACAGGTACTCAGGGTCTTGGGGTTGCAGCTGCATTTAAGCCCTAGCTAAGTAGCACAGAGGAAACCACAGACCCCTCATAGTATTTAAAGTAGCAGTAAAGTGAAGTGGAAAAAACCCAGCATGGCTCAGTTAGAGGGTAAAATCACTGCTGACAGTCCCTAAAAAACGCCTTGTGCTCTAAGACTGGAGAGATTTGCTCAGCCTTTGATACTCCATCACTTTCTGACTTTAGCAAATAATATTTTTTTGGTGTTCATGTTGTTTGAGAAACTGCAGTGCAGTCGCTGTAAAATGTTGCTGAATTAGATGACTTGAGGTAAAAATAACACTTTCTGGAAAGTGAGAATAAAGAAGGAATTTCTTTGTGATTTAAACATTAGTATGTTCACACACAGGCGTCGCGGTGGCGTAGTGTTTAGCACGGTCGCTTCACAACAAGAAGGTCCTGGGTTTGAATCCTGGGCTTGGAGGGCTTTCTGTGCAGAGTTTGCATGTTCTCCTCGAGATTGCATGGGTTTCCTCCGGGTACTCCGGTTTCCTCCCACAGTCCAAAAACATGCGCATTAGTTGTTTGGTGACCCTAAAGTGCCCATAGGAGTAAATGTGAGTGTGTGTTTGTGGCCTTGCGATGGATTGGCGACCTGTCCCGGGTGTACCCCTTGCTCCAGCAGACCCCCGTGACCCCAAGTTCGGGAATGAGCGGGTATAGAAGATGAATAAATAAATGATGAGGGGAGGGGTGGCCTAGAGGTTAAGGTGTTGGACTGATATCAGAAAGACCGGGGTTCGATTCCCAGCATCACCAAGCCACCACTGCGGCCACCAATTGCTCAGTTGTAAGTCACTCTGGATAAGAGCGTCTGCCAAATGCTGCAAATGTAAATGAATGTTCCTTATCCAGTTCGACTTACTATTGGTTCTTTGTTAAATACAACTAAGCAATTGGCGCTTAAGGGTGCTGCCACAGTGGCTGCTCGGTTGTGTTGGGAATTGAACCCAGAGTTTTCACTTAGCAGACTAACCTCTTAACCACTACACTACCAATCCAAATTAAGATATTTTATATAATTATAACCCTTTTTACAGTTAGCATGCTAATCTTTGATGTACCTTGAACTCCAGCTCCATGCCCGTGACATTTTCTCCTGTCTCGATGTGGGTAAGTTTCTGGATGTAGGCATAAAGATTGCGAGCGGGGACCTCTGTGTTGCCGCAGGTCACAGCCTCCAGCAGGGCATCATGGATGAACACGTACTGGTCCTCCGTCTGAACCATGTAGTTTCTCTGGGCCCGCATTAGTGTCACATGGCCGTAAATATCTACAGTCTTCTCGTGCTTGATCCGCTCCAACATGGCGTCAATCACTATGAAACAGCCGGTTCGACCCACGCCAGCGCTAATAATGGAGAAAACAGTCATGACGTAAACTTTCTTAAAAAAAACCAAGGATATTTTCCTTCTTCTTATATATAGTAAAAAAACTATTAATTTCACCATCAACTGCTAAATCATTAATTAATACATTTTTAATTGCTCTATTTTTTTAGCAAAGTTAATATAGCCACATAGAGTTTTGGACAGCACCCCCCCCCACACACACACATACACCCACACACACACATACACCCAACACTTTGTTTGCAGAGTTTACCAAGCAACCCTCTGTCAGATTGTACACCGGAGCATGACATCACCCACTGTTGTTTGGAAACACCAGCAGTTGCATCTTCTGGTTACATGGATCTTGGAGAGCGCACACGGCACAATAGGGAGCTGTTAATAGGGGCTTTTACCAGGTGCACACTTTGGGAGAAGGGGGTGTGCGGAGAAAACATTACAGACGTAACATGTGCCAGTAAACGAATTATAATCAAAATGTGATAGCTAGCCAGGAGATGAGCAAACCCATTCATCTGCTGCAGGAAGACAGGGAGGGGACTAAGCTGTGCCAGAGAGCAGCCAAATCCTCACCTCAGCTCCAAGACAGAGAGAAGAGAAAGAGAGAAAGTAGTATGCTAGAGTTTGGCTCAGTGCACACAGTAATCAGAGATGGTGAGAGATACTGCAGGCAGCAAACCAGAACTCCACAATTGCTTTTTCACCTCCACCTGTCTATTTGCCACTCATTCACTTTCTCGCACTTATAGCAAACCCTCTATTTCATACATCACATTCAACCCTGGTGCTAAAGCGCAATCTTTTTTTGTGACTTTCACACAGACACATCATTTACATTTTTTTTGCTTGCAATGCAGCTGAGTTCGATTAGCCATATTGCGATCAGCGCTGGCGCTCCCTGCTAACGAGGTATAATGGTGGGGAAACGATGCCGAGCCAAAGCTCTCCAGTGTTGGTGCTGGGATAAGGACTTTTAAACGCTCACATGCTTGGGGTGTGATTGTTGAAGTGAAAAATGAGGCATTTTTTTAAGAGTGTGGGGTTCTACATGCTCGTTTCCTTGATGGGATCAGAACCAGGTTTCGGTTTGAGCACTGAAAAATCACCTTGTCATCCGTATAGAGTCCTGGGACATGCGTTACTCAATATCAGTATTCAAAGGGCATATGGTTGTAATTGGGATCTTGTCTAATGATACATCCCTGTTCTAGTGTCCTCAGTGAATTAGAGACAGAAAGAAAGCTAGAGAGAGAGAGAGAGAGCTAGAGAGAGAGATTTGTTAATGAGCAGCTGGTCCTGTTCTTGAATGAGAGCTCTGGAAGAATGGTAAGGGATTTGTTCAGATATTTCAACAATGAATCATACGTTCGTTTTCTAAGTTCATGAGGTACTAGGAGATCTCAGCAAAAAAAATCTCAGCACATGGATTCAATCGGGTCTAAAAGCACCTCTGTCCACACCACTGTCCAGAGCAAAGATGTTAACCAGTCTTTCCCAGCTTTTTTTAATGTGACGTTAATTTGTCTTTCTTAATGTCTCCTTGACCCTGGACCTCTTGAAACCTGAGACAGGAGAAATAGAAACTAGACAGAGCAGACAATTCCTCGCCCCAGGAGTCGTAAATGTCGTTAAGAAATAAAAAAATATAGGACCTAGTCCCCCGTCTTTGTCTTCTCCACGGAGGCTTCAGGTTCACTTCATTAACCTGAGCAAGACTCATTTAGATGGCTCAGCGTGAATACACAACATATACGAAAAACCGCAGGCAGTGTGACGGTACGCTTTGTACAAACTAAGTTGCGTATACATTTTTTTTCTTCTCTTTTTATTTCACTCTCTATGGCTTGCTCCTTTTTTCTTTCAGAAACTACTGACCCCTGTAACATCCAATCATGCCGCTGGATGGGCTTTCCCATTTGCTGCCTGGCTACACTCGTCTCCAAGCGGTCACCGCTGCAACAACCCAAATGTCTTGTGCAGCAGCAGGAAACTCGTCTGCCATGATTTACCTCTTTACAGCCAAACGGGAAAACACGTTCCTGGATTTACTGCTCTCTAGGTTAAGCGTTCCTCTAGCTCAGGTGGTGATTGATGCATTTTTAAAGCATGTCTGAATTCACATACTGAAGTCGTAAGCCAGCTCTAGCTTTCCTTCATGTAAGGATCATGCAGCCATGAGGCTGCAAAATGAGGCTACGGTTTAATAATTTGCCCACAAAGCTGACATGGGAAATTCCTGTGATACCTGGATGGCAGATTGTTGAGAGTGAAACACAGTAAACTGTTGCTACAATGTGAGATAAGATGCAAGAAATATTAATTTTGCTAACAGCTTGTATAATGCTAAACACACGTGCTGGGTCTAAAATGAGTGGGTACCTTATTTGGAATAAAACATACTATATGATTTTATATGCAGCTATGGCCTCTGAATTAAATGTTAACGTTTTTTAAAAACTTTTTTCATTCAAACTTTTGTTTAATTCTTATAACCAGAAATTCAGTTCAGTGGTCATTACTACATTTATTACATTACTTATCCAGAGCGACTTACAAATGTGCAATCGGGAGTTTATGGCCTTGCTTAGGGGCCCGCATTGGTGCTGGGAATCTAGCACGGTCTTTCCTGGTCTCAGTCCAACACCTTGACCAAGTCCTCTCCATCCATGAAAAATTTTAACAAACTTGCTGGATATGGGTCGAAGAGCAAACTATATCATAAGGGTGTTTTAGCTGTGTAAAGTTTTCAGGAGACATTTGAACCAAGGTCAATTTCTGTCAACATCTAACATGACTGATCTAACCAAAGTGGTTAGCCTTACTCCGACAGATATTTTAGAAATGTAATTGGTAGCTCAGTAGTTATGTTAGCCCTAAGGGATATCTCAGGAACACAAATCTGCTACAGCTGGGGCACTAAGCAAGGCTTTCATCCCTTAAATGTAAGTATCTTTGCAAAAGGCTGTCCTTTTAAAAATCCTTTATTTATTAAAGTGGCATACTCTAAAGAGTTGGAATTGTTTGGAAAGACATGGACACATTTTTAAAAATAGTCTTCATATGGGTATTTACTTTAAATTGAAAAAGATTACTAATAATATGTAAGAAATAATTCACGGACAGACAGAAGTCATTGCTTACCCTAAATATGTCATCACTCAATGTAAAACAACCCCTTTCAAAGGGTAAATTCTTGTCTCTGCGCTTAAGTAGGTTTTTTTTATATATTTGTGTTCTCTTTCCCTCTCTTTCTGTCCAGATAATTACACTAGTAGCTGCGGGGGAGGACTACTGGTTAATTACCACAGAGCCTAACAATCTCCTTTTTTTTTGTTTAGACATGCAAATGTGCTTGGCGTAAAACAGCTTCATAATCTCTGCAGCACACACGACCCGCTGCGCCGCCTCTACACCTTCCAAAACCCCCTGAGATGGGCAAAAGAAAAGGAAATAATATAAATGAAGCTGTTGTTTTTATCCGTTTTGAGCCGGTGAATTGGTCAGCTGAAAGGAGCTGGAGATATCCAGATTCCCACATTCTGTAAAGGTCTTACGGCTTGCAGCTGCAACTCTCTTTATCTGATGCAGACCAGAGGAATTAAAAGTTGCTGTCTAAGCATTGACATTAATTCGTGAATTCAATAAAAGAAAAGAGAGAGAGAGAGAGAGAGTGAAAATGAATTTCAATTGTAAAAAGTTCTTCTGGGAGAACTAATTAACTTCTGCTTTTAATTCCTGACTAATCCAATTTTCTACTTGTCACTTATTGAATGCAAAGTTCATTCCATTTCTACGTTCCGTCTATCTCTTCTTTCTCTTTACCTAAATACTAGAGGTGGGTGGTAACATTACATTTTTGTTACATTTCTTGAGTAGATTTTTAAAAATATTCACTTTAAAGCATTTTAACTGGTCTTTTGTTTTATGGCATAGCTCTATTGCTGTTAAATGTTAATTATAAAAATGTGTTTTTAATCTATAGTTTCTTTCTAAGGTATAATAAGATGGCAAATCCTATGATAGGTTGCAGCCATTTAAAGTACTTTAGTGAAACTTCATTTGTTAAAGTGTGCTCAGTTTGTAAAATAATAGTAGAAGAGAGAAGAAGCGAGAATATCAGCAGAGACAGACAGGACATCCATGACCTCACATTCAGTTAATTAGAATTTTTACCTAAACAAGTTGATGTATGTAAGAAAAATTCCAGTTCCAACAAGAGATAATGTGTTGTAGCAGACATTTTTTTCCTTTTATTACATTGTATTCAATGTATTCGATTGTAAGAGAGAAAGAGAGAGAACGAGAAAATGGTAGTTCATGGCTATTAGAAGCACGAGCATGTGTATGTGTGTGTGTGTGTGTGTGTGTTTGTGTACCTGCAGTGCACCACCATAGGCCCAGCATCTGGCGGGTTACAGGCTTTAACCCTGCGCAGGAAGGCCAGGAATGGTGTGGGGTGTTCTGGAACACCATGATCTGGCCATGCTGTGAACTGGAACTGTCTCACCTCTCGTTTCTCACTACAGCCACTCTGCAGTGAACACACAACCATGACACCAATGTTTAAGTAAAGATGATTTTATCTGTATGTAATGATTATGTAGGCTAGTCTATGTTGTGTGTATTTTGGAGAATGACAGGATGTTGAATGTGTTAGGCCTATGTTGTATTAATGTGTGTTACAGTGTGTATGATTCATATTAGTGTGTGTATGTTGTTCTGGAGACTGTTCGTGTAATAAAGATTGATGCATTTATGGATTATGTGATGTGTGTTTGTTTAAATGAATATGTGAGTGTATTGGTGCCAATATTTTGATATTCTAGTTTCATGTTTTTTGATCATTTTTTTGTCAATGATTATTTTTCATTTGCTGTTGACTTACTTTATATAGTGCGAAGGTCCTGACACAGTAGGTGGCCAGTTCCACTGTGTCCAGCAGCGTGACCTGGATCAGGCCATATGTTTCGGATCCCCTATTGGGCCAGTACTGGTCACACTTTACCTGCAAATACACACACACACACACACAAACACACACACACACACACAGGTCAAAAAAGCTACACTGCTGTAACATGTAAGCTTTAGCCAAAAACAACAAAACAAATCCACAAAATCGCCTTAATTACACCATAAAACGCCAATACAAACCGCTGACTCTGGTCCAAGAAACTGTATACAAATAGGGGATGTGATTTTGCCAAGTACAATGTGATCCTAGAATGTGATACTGGATCAATAATTCCTTCGTTGATTCTGAAAATTTCAATCACCCAAGATACCAACACAACTATTTTGTGTTTCCTTTTTTTGTCCATAAACAAACAGAAAATAATGCTAAGACTAAGCATTTATTGATTCTGACAAAAACGATTAAGGCCATTGAAAGTTGGGATAGGCTCCAGCAGATCCCTGTGGCCTGGAATTCCCTACCATAGGGAATGAGGTATGGTATATATAAATTTCTTCAGGTTAGGAGAGCAGCCAAATCCACATTACAAAAACACAGGTTTAGCTCAGTGTTTGAAAAGATGTATGGTTCCCACCGAATTCTGTTCAAACTATGTTTAAGTTAGAGATTTGCTGTGAAAGTAATTGTGTCGTGAGGATAAATCTTTCAGACGCCACAATTTGGCACAGAACGATGATTTGAAAGGAAACACTGAACAAAAAGACACGATTGACATCGGGCCCTTCATCCCGATTTCTGCTGACTCCTCATTCTCAATGGAGCTGAAACTGGCACAAGCACTAAAGCAGACAGCACTTTCTCTTAGCCTGACAGATGCTATAATTACCAACCTAACTGCATTTTTTTCCAATTACATTATGGCCCAGGCTTTATGATGATTACACACTGTTGTATTCCAGCGAGTGCCCAATAAAACATTGTTCCATTACAGTATGGTAGCTGTCTCGCCAAGATGAGCAGCATAGAGACTTGGTGTGGTAAGTACATGCCCCATAGTAACTGTACTGTGCTAATAAAAAAGAAAAGGCGCCTGTTAATTATTTAAGTGAATAATAGCACAGATTGCACGCTTTAGAAAACTTTTTGGTTTTGAAAAATAAAAAAGGCGGTGAGAGGACGTGGGACTACCAACATCATCTTTACTATTAAAACCTGTGACTGTCATACAAACAATTCAGTATTGAAGTTTAAGATTTAACATGTATCTATAGAATTCTTAATTTTTAAATTCTTACATTAACATTTGCTTTCGATGCAAATAAAGACCTTATATGGACTGTATTTACTTCGATTAAAAATTGATGGCTAGCTATTTTTCTGTAAGTTTTGCCTTACTAATAAACATGAAGAACAAAGATCATATGTTCATCTACTATACCTGCTTATTCCTGGGGTCACAGAGGTCTACTGGAGCCTATCCCACTGCACATGGGGCATGGAGGCAGGGGTACACCCTGGACCGGTCGCCAGTCCATTGCAGTGCCACACATTGCCAAAAAACCACACACACACACACTGGCCAATTTAGAGTCACTAATGGACTAATTAATTGTGTGAGAAAACCAGAATACCCAGAAGAAACCCACACAAGCGCAGGGAGAAAATGCAAAGTCTGCACAGAAAAACCTCTTGCCTGGAAATCGACCTTCTACTTGCAAGGCTGTGTCAAAACTTTAAGATCCACTTACAATATCTAGTCTAGTCTAAGACTGCAGTACAGTTTTTCTCAACTGAGCAGAGATACCATGGCTCAGCAAAGGTTAGCATGCTAAAGGTTTTGCTAGTGTAAAGGGAAGTGGTAGCAAACTGCCAAATAACACAACAACAAAGCTGGAAAAACAAAGCTTGCAATAAAAAATAGCTATCAAACATCAGAAAACCAATGAAACACAATGCGGAACAGCTTGCCTTGGATTGGACATTAAAAATGTAGTTTCTTACAGGTTATTTCCACATTAACCAGACTTACCCTTGAGCGCTCCTCCAGTTTGGTCATCATTACGATGTTAGCACTGCGCTGTTCCCAGATCATCCTCCAGAAATCCCCAAAGGTTTCTGGAAGCGAGCCCTGAGTGGCGATGTATGCGTTCTGCTTTCTGTACCCGTCGATGTAGTTAGCGTTGATATAGTCGCTCCCTGGAATTCCTGCGTGGAAAATTTAGCAGTATTAATGTTGGAATAGAATTGTGATTCAGCATTTAACTTTGGCAAGGACTATTTAGGTTAAAAAATTAGTCTTCCTTCCGGACTCCTAATAGGTAAACTCCTGATTATTGGTAAGTGAACAAGAGATAATTGGGAAATATGATAAGATAATTACTTAAAGTCACATATGAAAATGTCTGAAAAAATTTCTTCTGGCACTAACGAGTCTTTCCAATAATACTAAACAGCTCCTCTTTTACGAAAACGTGCAATATTTTAATATTGATACATTTTTCATTTTTCAAAGAATTTCACTTTGTTGTGCATCAGTTTGTCATGCATCACAGTGTACAGAGTGTAAGAAAAGCCGATTTGACCTTTCTGAACACCATTTGATGATATTTAGACATTTCAAATCGTTTGTCATCACATTTAAAAGCAAAGTTACGAACTGACAGCATGTTTTCTTTCTTTAATGTAGCAACAGAATAGAAGAATACAAACAGAGAGATAAGAGTCATTTTTACGCAGGCATGTCTAACTATTCCCAGTTTGCTTACCTTTATTTTTTACTTTCACATAATATTGTACAAAAAAACCCATTTTGTATTTCCATTTTAGCACCTAGGATTCAACATAAGATAAATTCAGTGTCTTTTTGCCAGAAAAAAAGATTTCGCTGTTTAACATAGCTGCACAGTTTCCATGTGTTTATTTCAAAATTATAGTGTGAGCAGTCGAGTCACAGCTAGACAATTGGACCATTTAGTTTACACACATAAATTCTAAGCTTTGACTCTAAATCGCATGCAATTTACTGGTACAATGATTTGGTGTTTATAGATCAAATCGCACAGTGTATCATTCCCAGCATTATATTGAAATTCCATCATAAAAACATGATTTAGGTAAGTTTGAAAAAAATGTGTATGAGAGAATTCATTTGTGATGATGAAACTGTGTGTGCGTGCTATTGTCTATGTATACAAATATATGAGAGATATGCATATATATGCACAAGTGACGCATTGCATCGTTAAATCCTTTGGTTTCGGTTCCTGGTGGCTGTCACAGAGAATCGCGATGGGTAGCATCCTGCTGCCATGCCTGTACTGCGTCATGGTAATACATAGTGAGCATTTAATGCAATGCGCATTTTTTTGCGATTATAGAGCCACACGGAGTGGTAGGGCAGTTAAAACCATAACTAACAAATAAAGATAGATAGATAGATAGATAGATAGATAGATAGATAGATAGATAGATAG
>JAOTQW010000026.1:1774995-1788113 GCA_026260075.1 Sisor rabdophorus
GAGTGAATGTGAGTGTGTGTGGTTGTGTGTCTGTGGCCCTGCAATGGACTGGTGAACTGTCCAGGGTGTATCCCTGCATCTCGCCCTATGTCAGGTCACTTTATCATAGTTGGTAAAATCAGAATGGACAATGCCCTGTGTGGTTGGTTTCTTGCTGTTCTAGTGTGCTGAACAGCAGGATGAAGAGCAAGAACGTTCTCAACTCGACCACGTTTCTGCTGTCTTATATCTCAGGGCAAAATTAATATTGGTTTTGTCTAATTATGCATGTGTAGCTAGTTCATTGCCTACTGGCTAGATATTAGCTAATTAGTACCCTGTTCTCCATTTTCTTTCAAATAAAACAGGATTAAGTATTGTTCGGGGCATTCCATTGGTTGGTAATGTACTGAGTCCAGTCTTGCTGCATTGCTAACATGTCCTAGAAGTTTGGTGTCAGCTTTAATTTATACCCCCAATCTTTTATACTGAATGTGCTGCCTGAGAATATTGCTGAATGTTTACATAGATATTGCTTCATTTCAGCTCTGTTGTGTCAGAAAAAATAGCTGGATTTTTTATTGATTGTCATCATCCGTATACGGACAGATGTACCCAAGAGACATTTGAGGACACGTTACCGATGTTAGGTGATAAATGCGCTTCTGTGAATTGTGTGTCTTTGATGCCTTTAATTTGCTGCCTTGTTTGGTGAGGACATAAACGGTGCAATCGCTACTTGCTAATTTACTTCCTTCTTAATAGTATCTTTATTTTTCTCTTTTCTTTCTTTTCCAGTCCTTACTCTTCATCTCTGTCTTCATCTGATCCAGAACACAGCACTTTAATTGATTTTTTTTTTTGCGGCTTTACTTACTTTACTTTGAGACATGCAAGTACTCCAGAGACAGTGCCACAAGACCATAATGCCTGGATTTACTCTGAAATCCTGACACTAGAAACCAGGGGGAAACTTGATTACTTATTTGCTGGCATGTTTATTTATAAAGACACAGCGAGCGACTGTATAGAAAATTATTTGTAAATGTTGCATAAAATATTTATTCAAAACATTTATGGCGGCATATAATTATAAAACACCACCAATCTTAAGATATAGAAAAAGTTGATAAACTGGCAAATGAAGTCAGGTTGTTTTGCTCAATGTTTTGCTTATTGTTTTTTTTTTCTATTATTCATCTTCAATACCCGCTTATCCCTTAACTTGGAATCGCAGGGGTCTTCTGGATCCTATCCCAGCTCAAATAGGACTGGAACGATAACCAGTCCATCAGGGCTACACAAACAACCACACACTTACTTCTATGGGCAATGTGGAATCAACCCTATGTACATGTTTTGGGCTGTGGAAGGAAACTGGAGTACCCAAAGTAAACCCGTGCAAGAGTAGGGAGAACATGCAGACTCCACACAGAAGGCCCAAAAATCGAACCCGGGACCTTCTTGCTGTGAGGCGACTTTGCATGTTCTGTGATTGTGCACTATGCCACTGTGAATGTTCTTCCCATGATTGTGTGGGTTTCCTCTGGGTATTCTGGTTCACTCCAACAATCTTAAAACATGTACGTTACGTTGATTTGTAATTCTAAATTGCCCATAAAAGTAAGCGTGAGTGGATGTTTGTCAATGTGTTAAAATGTACTTTGTCTAAATATAAATAAAAAAATCAGCAAAATAAAAAGAAAAGGTTAAATAATTAAAGTAAATAGAAAATATAAAAAGAAAAACATTAATGTATTAAATTCTGTCTCTGCTTTTATTTTTACTCATCTATATAATATAATATAATAGCACCAAAAAACAAATTAAAAAGAAAAAGAATGGCTAATTATTCTTTATAGTCACACCAAGTGTCTTTGCTCACAGCTGCAGAAACCAAATTAGCTTAATAATTCCCTTTCCCTAAAACTGAGTGATGAGAGTTTAATAGCACTGCTGTTTTTTTAATCAGGAATCTATGTATTATTAGTTGGTGAAGAAAATGATATTTTAGGTGGCCATATGTAGTGCTAATTTAAGCAAGTAGCCAGAAGGATGTGTGGAAAAAAGACAAACAACCACAACGACAGCAAAGCAGAGGCGGTCGCTGTTCCTGCACCAGCTAGTGGGGCAGACAGTTGAGTACTTTTTCTAAGTTGGACCTACCACGTAAGACATTGAGACGAGTGGTGGCGCTAATTTCTCCTACGCTGTTTGAGGCCACGCATTCATAAATGGCTTCATCCCTTGGAGTGCGCAAGGGCTGGATTCTTAGCACGGAGCCAGAGCCGTCATCAAATTCAATTACCTGCGGGGGGCAGAATTTATCATTAACATACATAGCATTAACACACATGATTAGAAACCATGATCACATTGGATTCTCTTGTATAGATTAAACAGACAAACAAGAAAAAAATGAATTATTTTATTGATTTTATCTTAATTTTTTTTTTTTTACAGATTTTTTTAAAAGGTTTTTGTCCACAAAAAAAATCATCTACAGCATCCCTGCAGATTTGGCATAACATGCAAATGTTTTAGATTGTGTCTATGCAAAACCTTTGGTTTCCTTTATTGAATTATGTTTTAATACACATAAAAACTACCACAATAGATTAAAATTGAGAATCGTCCAGTTTCTATAGTTTATGTGACATTTATTGAGATATCACTCATTCAATTTTAATGCTGAAGTATGACAATATAATGCAAAAAAGTACAACTAAAATTGGCAATATGGTATGACATACAAGGCAGAAATGCACCTCTGATTGACAGATGAGACATTAGGGATGTGTATGGACATGGAGATAACTTTATTTCACAAAAGAGGAAAAACAATGAACAGGAAGTTGCTGGCTTTTTGAAAGGAAATAACTTTCCTGAGCATGTGATGAAATGGATTTATGAGCTGGGAGCTGTTAGCTTATTTATCCAGCATGTTAGCATGCAGCGCATACAGCCGTGGCAGTGCAAGGAACTCAGATAAGATTAGATTTCTGTTGGTGTTAGACAGCGTCACCCGACTGGGGCCGTACCTTTAAACGATAATACGCTGCAAACCATCACTAGCAGAACAGGAAAGGTGAAAACACACACATTAATGGAAATCTTATCGGTGTCCTTGTGTGATGGGTTGCTTTATCATGGACAGCAAAAGTGCAGATTAAAAATAATGAATCTGAATGCTTTAGCCAAATAAGAGAGGCATGGCGCATGCTGAAGAGCGAAGGGAACACATCATAAAAGCAGCGAGGAAGAGTAAAACCAATGAACCGTTTGCAGTTTGCAGCTAAATGTGAAAGGATAAGCATATAAGTCGAGGCTTTATTCGTCTAAATATTTTGCTTTTACATCAACATTTTTTATGCGAGTTCTTCAAATGAGGATTAAAGCTAGTTTCCTAAAGCCTGACACATTTTCTTTTATTTAATTGTTTAAAGTTTTCTATCAGCAGAATGCACGCAGTACCTCAAATCTCTGGTTGCTCACTCTCTTCCCCTTTTTGTTCCATACGATTTTGGGTCGTGGTTCACCCGTAGCCTGGCAAACAAAGGAAGCGACGCCGCCTTGCACTCCTGTCTGGTCGCTGGGGGTCCTTAAAAACTTTGGTGGTGCTGAAAAGACAGAAGGAAAAGAAAGCGTTAGTAAAGTCGAGTTCCTAGGGTGCCAGGTTGGTGACAATTCATTTTAATCCATTTTTTTAGATTGCACTTATACAAATGGACATTGACTCAAAGCAGTTTTACTGAACATAAGAAATATGAAGAAAAAATGAGAAAGAAAACTTAAAAGGATCCAGACTCAACAGGGAACAGGTCATCTTTTGGGTGACACTGGAGTGTGTGATGAAACATTATACACAACATACCCACTGGAGAGTGTAATTATAAATACTGTTTTTACTACAGTCAAATACAGTCAATTGGATCTCCTGGCAGCATAAAATTAGCACAACAATTAATTAACCAAAAACATAGACTCGGCATGTGCTGAGGCACATTGGTAGATAGCGCATCACCTAATAATTTAACCTTATTTCTGCTAAAAACTTGCACATTTAACAGCTAGCCCGACTACCTGCCTCTCTCTCACTACTCTCCATTTTAAATGTAAGCTACATTACACTTTAGCCGCCAAGCATGTCTTTACACTTTCATAGCTCTTAGCATGTTATTTTAGCACCCCATAGAGAGGCAGATTTTAGGCAGGATTTAGCGTACCAAACAGTCTAAGGATATAAAGTAAATGAACCTTTAAGACCACCAAATCATATAAAAATCTTAATGACGGTTTTTACGCCCAGGAAACAGGGTATAAGCATAGTGATGCTTGTTTTACTGCTTAGCACTGTGGGACTTATTAGCCTTTGGCCTGCATGGTGTTGGAGTGAGTCATTTCCTGGTCACACGTTGCTTGTGTCTCTGTCCCTGCAGGGTCTGTGGATGCTCTTGTACACGCGATGCTTCAGTCATGCCAGAGCTCACAGATATTTGGGAGTAAGAAATTAGAGGTAAAGAGCTGTGAGCCTATTTAAAAGACGACAAACCCAGCACAACATTATCCCATATACTTCTTTGTCTTATTTCAAAAATTGGTATATATTAAAAAATAATGACCTTAAAGTCCTTACACCCACTTTCTCTTTTACTCTGTAGTAAACATTCTTTATGATTTTTTTTAACTCTATCAGTTTTCTCTATAATGTACACATGACTGTGATATGTCATTTAATTGGTTGGGATGCCTGAAACCAGTTCTAACACTGCATCTCAAATAGCCACAATAGGAACAAGCAGGTTGTATGCAAGGTCCTCTGACCGTTCCTGTGGCCCACTGCATTAGGCATAAAGTAAAATAAAGTACAATAAAGTAAAAACGGCTATAACATTTTAAAAAATTGTATAAGAGTATTTTGAGTAGAAAATCACACGAAACCAAAGGTATTCCTCTCCCAGAAGTCAATCACCTTACTCAACCTTCCGAACTCTTAGGACATGTGGGTTCATTCATTCATTCATTTCTCTTCTATACCCACTTATTCCCTAACTCGAGGTCACGGGGTCTGCTGGAGCCTATCCCAGCACACATAGTGCTAGAGGCAGGGGCACATCCTGTACAGATTGCCACTCCATGACAGGGCCACACATCAATGTAAAGCACACACTCACAATCAGTCCAAGGGGCAATTTACAGTTACCAATCAATAAAATGCACATGTTTTTGTGGGAGTAAACCGGAGTACGCGGAATAAACCCATGCTAGCGCAGGGAGAACATGCAAGTATTACAAGTATTACATCATATAATTAAACTTGAATTGAGTTTAATTGCTTTATATGAAACGGTAGGAATAATGGCTTCTGCGCCTTGAACGTGAGGGTTTTTTTTTGCCATTTGGGAGCATTCCTGGAAATATACTTCACACTTCTATCTCGATCGAGCAGAGTGCTGTGTTCTACAGTGCCAGATTCACATGATGACCTTTTGAGATACCTGTTGAAATATGTCAAAAAATGTCAAACACTGGGTTCCTCCATCTTGCCCTACTGACCGAGTGGTATACCATGATTGGTCTTGAGTTTTCTGATAATGAGTTAAACAACAAGGTAATTGGCTATTTTAACGTAAGAGGCGGGGCTTATGGAGTGCAGGGATCTACACTGAGTTTCAGTGTGTTTGACAGCGGTGTATTTTTTTTTTAAATGTCAGTGTTTAATGCGGAGAGAAAGAGAGAAATGATAAGTAAAAAAGAGAAATATAAACAGCTTAAAACTGTAAGCTTAAGCTAATTTGAAAAAAAAAAATGAGCTCTGATCTGTGTGTAAGTGTGGAGTGTTTCTGTGTGTGTGTGTGTGTGTGTGTGTTTGAAGAGAGTAAATAAAATTGACAGGCCTGGTAAGAGGTGAAGAAGGACGCAATCTACCACTAGAGTATAGCTGACAGAAAGAGGATGGGAAGGAAAAAGAGAGGAAGAAAAAATATAGAAAATAAAAATAGAAGTAGACAGACAGACAGACATAGTGACTGGAGACTTTACAGCTGGTCATGGACTATGTAATACACTGACAAACACATGCACACACACAATCACGCACATACACACGGTCCAGGTGAGCTTCCACACTGTAATATTTTAAAAATCCAAGGCTGTGCCACGCTGATTGACTCAGACACGAGATTGTGTGTGTGTGTGTTTTGCCTCCTCGTCCCTGTCGTGTCGCTGTCTGAATGGGGTGATGGGTAATTGATATGCTGTGGGTTTGTTTGCTCAGGAGCGACTCGGCTGTAGTTGCACACGCACCGCCGTCGGCCATGAGAAATCGCACAATGGGAGATGATTGAGGCGTGACCACTGGAAAATGGTGTTTTCATAGAGCTGCGGCAGCCATTTTTGACCAGCGCCATCAATCAGGGGAACACAAACACTGAACACATTAACAATAGCAGCCAATTACATCCAGTGCCACATAGCATTTTTTACTCTTTTCCTTCTGAAATCTCATGTACTGATGCTTAAATGACAAATCCACACTTTTTTGTTTTAGGCACCTCTTTAGGGAATAAGTGTATCTGGTGTATCGCCATATACACCGAATAAAACTAACAAAAAAATGATGTCCTAACGGGGACTTTTTTCTCTAGCTGGATACGTGTCGGGGTTTGATTGATGTGGACAGATGTGTGTTTAAGATTAAAGCTCAGTGTTATAGATTAGTGTACATGTGGTGGGTTTAGAGGCGTCCTGTAGTTTGAGCCTATAAATAGATCGCTGTGTGTCACTACAGCATGCGGCGGATTAATGAGGACTCATGGGAATTTACAGATTGCATATGTTGTGGTTAGTAAAGCGTGCACATATATGATATTTTTGTTACTGTATTTATACCTAAAAAAATAGTATAATAAAAAACTATTTTCGTTTATTACCAAAGGTTATTTAAAGCTGGGGCAAGATAGATAAAAAGTATTTATACTATTGTATTAAGTGTCATGTGACATACATAACAGTTACATTGAATAAGTGCAATTTAACTGAAAGAAAATCTTTACACATTTTAAGCGACTCCCCTTATGATACGACATAGGTTCCACAGCCTCATAGGATAGAAAAGTGTATATCAAACGCGTACTTTGCCAAATCCATTCGGAAAAAGGAGATCCTTCTCACGGATTAGGACATACAACTCGCCTCATATACTCAGTTTCTATTACAATAATAATTTGATTATATGATATATAATTACTAGATTAATTTGATTATATGAAATATGATTACGGGCGGCGCGGTGGCGCAGTGGTTAGCACGGTCGTTCACAAGAAAAAGGTCCTGGGTTCGAATTCCGGGCACGGGTTCTTTCTGTGCGGAGTCTGCATGTTCTCTTGAGGTTTCCTCCCAATACTCCTGTTTTCTCCCACAGTCCAAAAACATGTGCATTAGGTTGATTAGTGACTCTAAATTGCCCATAGGACTGAGTGTGTATGGTTGTGTGTGTGTGGCCCTAGTGGACTGGCCACTTGTCCAGGGTGTCTTTCGCCCTATGTGCGCTGGGATAGGCTCCAGCAGCCCTCGTGACCCCAAGTTTGTGAATAAGCGGGTATAGAAGATGAATAAATAAAAATATGATTACTCGGCTTTAAATACTGAATAAAATCATATAAAAAATCTGATTCGGATGGTGAGTTCAGGAGGTTTCACATCTTGAACTGTTAAAAAAACAGTTTTTTTTGTTCAGAGAGCGCTGATCTTAATAAATCAGAGCTTTAGTGCAGCTGCTGCTAATGTATGTATCTCCTTACAGATGCACACACACTTTCTTACAAATTTGCTATGCATATTGGTTTATACACACATTCTTTCTCCTCATACAGATGCTTTGTTTATTGTTTTACATTTACACTCTTACACACATACACACACACACACATCCTATCAATGCAACTTTTCTATCTTTTGTCTTTCTGTATTTCTATATCAGTTTGTCTGTGTGTGTAAATTTGTCCTAACCTTACAAAAGCCTTAGTTGATGTTGAATAATAATCTGTACATCATCTCCCCGCAGCTGAAGGGCTGAGATCAAAGATCCGAGTTAAATCTGCACTCCTAGCATAGTGGGTAGGAGCAAATCGCTACTTAAAAGCTTATAGAAATGGTGCAGAGATGGAAATCGCTTCTTGCTAGTTGAGAGATTTAATACGGTAACAAAACAATGCAAAGAAAGAAGCGGTTAGTGGGATTGGAGGTTTTATGTGTATGTGTGTGTGTGTGTGTGTGTGAAGGTTGTCCATCCAATCCATAATCCTTTTGGCTGGGATGACTTTAATCTACCTGCAGTAATACGCAAGCTGGCAGCACTAATCTTTGCCCACTCCAAAATGAAGGGCGTAAATTCATTAAATTAGTAAAATATATATTTTTTATCTAAACATTATATATTTATGGTAAATAATAAATTTAAGCCTAAAAGATTTACGCAGGAATGTATACAATCAGAAAAAAATGTAAAGGTATTCAGTTGCACTTTCACCGGTAACTCTTCGTGTGTATCTAAAATCATCGCCTACAATAATATTACCATAGCCAAAAGTCTGATGCAAAGCATTATGGGTGATTAGCCACCTTTTCTTCCACCCAGTTGTACAGTGAACAAGAAAATCTCTTGTTTTTTTTCTTATACAACAAATTTCTGGATCCTATTAGCAAAAGCGACTTTGCCCTGCAGAGATTTCAACTTGTCCACCTACTTGCTCCAACATCTGAGGGAGATTAAGGCTGCTGACTGACTTCAGAGTGTGTGTTTTTCTAATTAAGTTCTCTCTTTAAGTTCTCTCTTTTTAAGCTGCCTGACTAGGAGTAAACACAATTTTATTAAAGCTTTATTGCAAGATGCGTCCAGGCGGGTAGGGAGGATCGGACGGGAGAAAGGGCTTTAATTGTAGGAAGCAGATCAGAATAGAGGATTTTGCTGTAAAAGAATAATAGTTTTTAAATTATCTTCGCTTGACTAATAAACCATTAATTCATTCATTCATTTGGTTCGCTTATTCCCAAGGTTACTGCTTGAGCCTATCCCAGCGCACATAGGGCGAGAGGCAGGGGTACACTCTGAACAGGTCGCCAATCCATCGCAGGGCAACACACACACAACCACACGCACTTACATTCACCCCTGTGGGCAATTTAGAGTCACCAATCAACCATGTGTACATGTTTTTGGACTGTGGGAGGAAAACCGGTGTACCCAGAGGAAATGCAAGCGCAGGGAGAACATGCAAACTCCACAAAGAACACCAGGACCTAAGTGTTTTAAGCACACGGATGTCTTTAAATGTTGCATTCTATTGTTTCTTCACTGCAACTAAAAGACACAAATGCTGTTTCACGATGACCATAACCCCTGTGCAAAAAAACTCGAAAGACATGCTGTGTTCTAATTGTACTGGAAGAGCTCAAGTGTCTAGTACGGAACTCTGTCTCTGACTATTTGGGATGACCTGAAACACAGACTGAACTCCAGACCTCCTCACCTCAACAATGATCAGTGTCTGATCTTAGCAATACTATTGTAGCTGAATGAACACAAATTCCCACAGTCTAGTGAACAGTTGCCCAGCAGTCTGAAGTCTGATAGGAGGAGGAGAGAGACTACATCTGGAAAAGGATGTGATAGTCAGGTGTTTGTAATCTTCTTCTCCTACCGGCTGCTCCCATTCAGGGGTCTCCACCTAGCCCTATTCACTATTCCTTATATCCTTCTCACTCACACACACTAACTTCATGTCTTCATTTATCGCATCCATATACCTCCTATTTGGTCTTCCCCTTTGCCTTCTACCTGGTAGCTCCATTGTTAACATCTTCCTACCAATGTATTCACTCTCCCCCTCTCTGTACATGTCCAATTCAGGTGTTTGTAATATTAATTAATAATATATTTTTTAAAGCTAGTCTATTCCATCATGTCTTTACTTTAAAGTTTCTATCTGCTTCCATCTGCGCTTACTTTCTCTTTTCCTTTAAATACGTTTTCATCTGCATGAAAGCACTTCCTCCCCTTCCGACGAAAGGAGAACTATAATTAAACTGAACACACAGCAGCCCGCGATGCTTCAAATTTAAAACGAGAGCTGTGAAAGAGTGGCTTTTTTTTAAGTCTGATCTGCTGACAGAGCATGTGGGCCACGCCCACTTTACTGTCACTGACTGTTGTGTGCAGACGGCACTCCTATAACTGGGGTCTGACCTCTGAGAGGAAATACAGGTGTACTCTAATGGATGTACAGGACGGAGTTTGATGCTAAATGCATTTTAATTAGCCCACTGGGCAATAAGCAAATCAGAAAGCCTGAACACTATCAAATTTCCCAACGCCAGTCAGGTCTATTCCCAATCAATGACTCTCCTTTTCTCCATTCTTCCTTTCTCCTCTTTGTTTTTTTTTTATCTGGTCTCTTTTGTGTCATTACATCATCTCTCTGTATCACTGTTCCTTTTCATTATTCCTCCTCTTTTCAATAATTGCATCCTATTATTTTTTAAATTTCCTCTCTTTTTTGTCCTCTTTTCTCTCCCCTAAATTCTTTTCTCTTGTCTACTTAATTCTATTCAATTTTCTCCTTAATTCTCTTCCCTTATCTCACCCTCAATTCTTTATTTTTTCTCAATTGTCTTCTCTGCTCTCCGCTTTTCTTCATTCTATTTTTCTTCCTCACTTGACTTTTTTATTATCACTTTTTTCACCTACGTATCATCATTTTTTCCGTCCTATTATCACATCTGCATTTACATCAATGTTTTCCACTGTTGTTGCTTACCCTAACATCCTTAATGTTTCTCCTCTATACTTTCTGCAACCTGTTTTTGATTCTGATGTCACCTCTTCCTTATCTTTTTTATTTGAATTACATCCTACTCCTCTTTTTGCTATCGGTGGGCGGAGCCGGTGCCGGCATGCTAACGGAAAAGACATGACAGGCCGTGTGAAGAAAAAAAAGCTCTCTTCAAACGACTCTTTAGAAATGCTGCATGAAGAGACAACTGACACACATCCCTTCTGTTTCTTTCCACCTCTTGGGGCATCAAACCGAATATATAATTAGCGACACACCTCAGTGCACACACACCTCAGTGCACACACAAACACACACACACACACATATAATGTTGCTCTCATATAAACTTGTGTATTATGAAATAATACAATCCAACAAATAACTATCTGTATTGTTGTTATCTGGTGTCTCGAGGTATTTCAGCAGGTTGTGCCTATGGTAATGGCATTTGAGCACACAGACACACACTTCTGTGTCTGTATGTTTGAAGGTATGGGATTTGCTGTCAGTGTATACAAAAGAAATTTGCAGCAATGGCTATTCAGGCTACACTGGCTCTGCTAAAGCTTATTTATTTATTTGCTTGTTTATTTTTAAATGGATGAAAAAAAGGCAGAAGGAGGAAGCGATAAGACACTATAAAACCCTTTCTACTGCCGGCTCCCTCTCTTTCTTTTTCTTTCTCTCTCAATCACAAAATCAAACATGCAATTTTAATTATCTGATAGCATACATAAAGCCAGCTAAATATAAGCATATACAGCACCCCCCACCCCACCCCTCCAAAAAAACCCACAGAAAAAAACAAAAACAAAAAACAAAAACACACATCTCTTTATGGCTGTACTGGCAATATAAGATTAATCTTATATAAATAATAAGGATACATTTAAAAGAATGAGAATTTATAGATTATTTTATGGTGATAATAGCCTTAAACTCCTTTATCCTAATAAACCCATAATAGATAATAAATCAGTATTGTAATAATGCATTAATAATGCACCTATATAATAGTAATCCCTTAATAGCACACTTATATAAGTATAAAAACACATGTATAGTAATAACCCCTTTATAATACATCTTTATGGTAACAACCTTAATAACTCAACTAAATAGTAATAAACCATTAATAACACTAATTTATAGTAATGAACACCTAATAATGCACCTATGTAGTAATTGTTAATTAATAATACACATATATAGTAATAACACACACCATAATAATATACAATTTTAACACATGAATGTAGTAACAATACATTAATAATTCGAAACCTACATAGAATCTAAAAGCTTGGCCTACAAACATTTTCATTTTTTCTTACACAAGCTACAGCCTTAGTTATTGTAGAGATTATCACCCTCTTTTGGCTTTTGTTGAACCCCATGGACCTCATACACCCAAAACCACCCACCCACACACGCACACACACCCACACACACACACACAGGGTGAGTTGTAAAGGCAGTGGTGTATGAGAGTGACCTTTTCCAGTACTTTCATTTAATAGAGGGTTAGAAAGTTGTTCATGTGTGTGTGTGTGTGTGTGTGTGTGTAAAAGAGACACTTTAAACTGCTTCAAAATGTGTGTAAGATGTACTAGATGCTGAATCCATTAACCAACAAAGCACTTCAGACTCTTAACATACAAACCATGCCACATTCACAGCCCCGCCTTCTTTATTGGACAGTAATGTTTATTTGCCTGGCTGTATTTATTTATTTTATTGCTATCATTTTTCTGTGTGTGTGTTTGTGTGTTAAAGGATGTTTTCATGGTTACAGGCACATTCGCCTAGCAAATATTTACTAAACTGAGAAGAACTAAGAGAGAAAGAGAGAGAGAGCAGCTGTATAATTGTCCATGCAGAGTAAGCCAAACATTTATAATAACAGGTGAAATAAAATACACACACATTGCATCTGTGTATAGTGTGTATTTGATTAGGTAAGTGCAGGAAGCTTATTGTGTCTAAACCCAGAAAGTGTAAAGAGGATAACATCAACAGGGGGGAGGGAAAGAGAAAGAGAGAGAGAGAGAGAGTTTACCATCAATGGATATGTAGAATAAATATATACATAAATAACAGGCGGAGCGGTGGCGTAGTGGTTAACACGTGGTTGGCACGCGGTCTTTCTGTGCGGAGTTTGCATGTTCTCCCTGCGCTTGCGTAGGTTTCCTCCGGGTACTCCAGTTTCCTCCCACAGTCCAAAAGCATGTGTATTAGGTTGAATGGTAACTCTAAATTGCCCATAGGAGTGAATGTGAGTGCGTGTGGTTGTGTGCATGTGGC
>JAOTQW010000026.1:1859893-1870155 GCA_026260075.1 Sisor rabdophorus
AAAAGTGCTTCAAAGTTGATTGTTGAGCTTCTCAATACTGATATAATAGTAACGCTGATTATCTACAGTGAATTATCTCAAAGCAGTTAATGGTGTAGGGCCCTGTCAACCTCCTGATCAATAGACCAAAACAGTATTCACTTGGGTACTACTGGCCTTTGGTTTACATTTCTGACAGTTGACAGATGCCCCTTATCCAGAGTTGATAGGATCTGATCATCAGGGCAACACCATAACCAGTGAGCTACACAATTTTTATGTATTTATTTGTATTTTTCTGTCGAGCGTAAATGATGCAAATTTCGAGCAATTTTTTGTCAAGAAATTTTTTGCCATTGCTTCTCAAAATTTACATGTTTAACATACAATCTTTGTCTGCAGTTTTTTTAAACTAAAATACTGCCGTATCTTTAAAATGTTTCATCATTTTGGCACTAAGTAGTTGCCGGCAGGTACGAGTGCCATTGAGCTTTATAGTTTGTTGATGGTCTTAACCATTAGCTAACGTTAACTAACATTTACATGCCGGGTATCAAAATAGCCGAATCCACCTGACACTTTGATCATACAGCATTAGGAGCATTTTCGGCATACAGAAACTTTACATTATTTATTATGGGAACATTTATATCCCAAATTTGACCTTTTTATGTTACATTTCTAAGCAGAGGTTCGGCCAAATTGTAAAACTTTTTGCTTGAAAACATTTTAATATCTAATGCTTGTACATTTGAAAGAAATAATTCTGCATACAAAACACTTAGGAATTTGTATCCATTAGTGCGCCATTAGCATGATTAATTAGATCTAATACAGTGTCACAAACAGGCACAGATATACATTAGTCCTGGGTACGATGAGCAGGGCGTTGTGCTGCATTCCTGTATTTGTACTTTCCCGAAACACAGACCTACTGAGGTGTGTTAAATCGCTAACGACATGAAGTGGTGTTCTGCATAAAGCTCATGTCAGCACTAGCTGTGATTCATTTTTAGTCTGAGGCAAAGAGAAGGACAGCAGACATATTGGTGCATCTCTCTGCTGCTTATACTCGATAAGTCTCTCCAAGGTTGAAGCCAGTGTTTACACACGACAAATTTATTGCAGCTGAAACCAAGGCACTGACCTGTAAAAAGGGCCGAGATAATACTGACCCTGCGACACACAAGTCTGTGCATGCGAGTAATTACAGAAGCTTTTCATAGAGATCGACTTAGACGCAGTTTTCTTTTCTTTTAATCTAGCTAGAAAAAAAAACGTACAGCATGTTGCCTACCAGAATCATTACCGCTCGAAAAGATGCGCTAAAATGTCTGAGCTTTTAAATGCAGACTTTTTTTAGGCAAATACATGAAAACGCACTTTTGGAAGGAGCAGTCAGCTTTGCTATTTTAATAAACTAAGATGTAAACCATGGGCGGAGCGGTGGCGTAGTGGTTAGCAGGGCCGCCTCGTATCAAGGGTTTGATTCCCAGGCAAGGGGTCTTTCTGTGCAGAGTGTGCATGTTCTCCCTGCACTTGTGTGGGTTTACTCCTGGTACTCCAGTTTCACCTCATAATGCACATTAGGTTAATAAATGAGTGGCTGTTTGTTGTTGTTTGTCTATGTGTGTCCCTGCGATAGACTGACGACCTTTCCAGTGTGCACGCCTGCCTCTCGTCCTATGTTTGGTGGGATAGGCTTCAGCAGACCTCGAGTTGAGGAATGAGCAGGCATAGTAAATGAAAGAATGAATGAATGATTTAAACCATAAACCAGGCTGTTAAGAAAAACAACAGGTGAAAGTGTATTTAAGTGTTAGAAACCATAAAATATGCATTTCACACATAAGGAAAACAACTTTGCATGTCCGCTAAAAAGGTTCCTGCTCTCATTTTCAGAAAAAATTGGCTTGTCTTGTATTTGTTGTGCTCTGTATAAAAATCTATAAAAAGTGATGAATACCATTGCTTTGCAACAAAACTTTTAACCTCTGTAGCAGCAGTGCCATGTGCAAAAAAAGATGTATCAATTACAAAAATAATGGCACGTTGATCTTTTCAAGTTACAAAAAATAAATGATGAACGAATCAAACACAGTACAAAGAGAACAGTAGCTAGTTTAAATGATTGTTGATATGATTATTTCTTATGGTCTTAACGTCTCATTAATAGTGTGAAAAAACACGTATTCAGCCTTGTCAGCTCTGTTCACACTGCCCCGGTTCAGTGCATATTGCTCACTGCACTTCTCTGTTTTGTGGGGCCCTAAAAACATTTAAAATAATAATTTTTGATGATTGAAAGACAGCATTATACATTATCCTTACAGACAACGCACACAGTTTGTAACAAGCCAATCACCATAATTAAACTGTTTATTATAAGCATAATAATAATAAGCCAGGTCTCTGTCTATAACTCAAATTAGGATGGGTTCCCTGTTGGATCTGCTACCTCTCAAGGTTTCCTTCTAATACTGTTAGGGAGTTTTTTCTTGCCACTGTTTCCTCTGGCTTGCTCTCTGGGGACAAACAATTTTTACTATTTCACTCTGCATGTGCATATGTGAAGCAGCTTTGAGACAATGATCATTGTTAAAAGCGCTGTATATGTAAAGCTGAATTAAATAGAATTAGGGAGAAGTCTTTATATAGTAAAGCATTTCCAGTCTGATGTACCTATGCATATTATTTACGAATTTATTTATTTTCTTTTTGGGTGTTCTTTTAGAAACAATGTTTTTACATGTTTTTTTTAACCCAAGGCCAACCACTTTAATCAGCATTCAACGGGTTCAATCCACACGTGCTAAATCACGCTAAATCTCTTTGGCTGGCCACAGCAAACCCATTTATTTTCCGTCCCTTCAGGTGATATATTTTGTTAATATTTCATCTTTTTTTTCTTAACGCCATCAAAAAAAGCCACAAGCTATGATAAGGATTTCTGAACATTTGCTAGTCTTTTACGAATACAGTGTGATTCCACAATCCGCTCACCTAGCTGGAAAAGAGAAAAAACGGTATTATCTTCAGTCTAGGATTAATTACTTTCTAAGAATAATTAACTTTTTGCGGCTTAGGGTCTTTTGATAATCCATCATTGCGCTGCTGGTGTTTACTTGCACTGCAGAGATGCTGATGCATTAGTGCATTATAAAAGAACTCAGTAACTCAATTGCTTGCTAAATAATAGGCTACAATTATCTATTGCTTTTCCTCAAACCTTAGAATGAAGCAATCATAGCTGGCAGTACAGCAAAGATTTCTTTTATCTGTTTTGTTATTTATACATAACTGTTACATGTTTATGTCACAACAATAATACACTATAATACCTGTTCTTGCTATAGTAAATTTTTGGGCCTTTTTGGCGCATGCCCTTATCTAGAGCATCTTACAGGGATCTCAGGCATACAGATCTTACTCAGGAGTTTGGTAGTGGCAGCTTGGCTTTGCTGGGAATTGAACCCATAATCTTTGGATCAGCAGTTTAACAACTTAAAGATTAAGCCAAAACTATAGGAAAAGACAATAATACATTCATTCATTCATCTTCTATACCCGCTTATTCCCGAACTCATGGGGTCATGGGGGTCTGCTGGAGCCTATCCCAGCGCACATAGGGCGGAACATGTGCATTAGGTTAATTGGTGACTCTAAATTGCCCATAGGAGTAAATGTAAGTGTGTGTGTGTGTGGTTGTGTGCCCTGCGATGGACTGGTGACCACCTGCCTCCCGCCCTATGTGCACTGGGATAGGGTCCAGCAGGAGGAAAACCCATGCAAGTGCTGGGAGAACATACAAACTCCGCACAGAAAGACCCCATGCCCGGGATTCGAACCCAGGACCGAATTTCTCTGTTGTGAGGTGACAGTGCTAACCACTATGCCAGCCCCCCTACAATAAATATATAATAATGCGTACCGCTTAGGTCTATAACATCAAATGCAACTACAAACAGATTGAAAAATTACCCTTTAAATTTCTCCATAAAATCCTAATCCTGCAGTCCTACATAAGGCAAGAAAATGAAGACCCATTACTTTAAGGACCTGCAAATATTTAACCTAGTCCTCTTCTTAGCCTGTAGGTATAATCACTCACTAGGAGAGTAGACAAAGAGATTATCTTAAAGGAATACTGCTGCTGCTGTGGCTCATCGTGTTCGGCTTAATAGGCAGGTCAATTCGATTCGACTTGTCTGATACTGAAGACTGCTGTTGATAAGCTAGTGTTCATTACCTAGTGAGGTGGGCAGATGGGGATGAGAGGGGAATCAAACGATTCATCAACCACTGAGTGTGGACACGTAAGGTAATTAAAAAAATAAGTTAAAAAATTCTTGTGTCAGTGGAAAGCCAACAAAGCCAACCGTCATGGGTTGTATAAATTTATTTCAGTGTCAGCAAAAACTCTTTGGAAAGAATAAACCCTTGATACCTTGATAGCCTTTAGCTATGTCACTTTTTTCTGTTATCAGGTTGGGGGAGTAGGTCTATATATATTTAGATTTTACTTCATTTTTTGTTTTTATATACAAAAATATGAACACAGTGCTGGCAATAATTTTGGTTTACCTGAACTAATTGTCTGCATTTACACTATTTCTTGTGGGAAAATTTGTCGCGTATTACAAATTTTCACATTAAGAGCTTGCCACAGAAACTGATTTAATTTGTATTCTGAGGATCTAGTCTATTTCGGATTTGTGTCAACTTTTAGCACTGCAGATGAATTTTAAAGTTTGGTAAATAGGTTATGGATACCAAAAGGCATCAGTCATTTCATGAATCATAAAAAAAGTTATTATTGCTTCTCCAGCTCTGACTATATGGCAATCGATCAGGGGCATGAGGTTTTTTCAGCCCAAAACTCTCATTATCCTGCTCTGTAATGCGCTTTCCAGTGGAAAGACTTACAGTTATTAACTCTCCAGATCCTAATCGGTCACCCGAGCGAGCTCTTCCATTGACCAGCGAACAGACATTAATAGGATGGCTGTGTTCAACTGGCCGCCACTTGATCTTTGGGAGAGGGTCAAAAGCAGTTAAAGACATTATATTATCATAAATCTGCCCAATTTGTTGCAGGGCACAGAAACAATAGTGGCAGCAAGGCATTTGGCAAGAGTGTAATTTGTGCAGGAGAATTTCACTTTGGGTCAAGTAATTGATCAAATAAAATTGTAATAAATTGCAGGATTTATATTTCAATTAACTTCTTTAAACTTGATTTATTTTTATGGGAAGACCTTCTGTTTATTCCAGTACTTCATTCATTCATTCATCTTCTATACCCGCTTATTCCCAAACTCGAGGTCACACCTAAAAAAAACCTGTACTACAGACTGTACTAGAACATTATGTGAGACAAGTTTACATGGATAAGTGCTAATTTATTTACAGTGAAAACGCCAAAAAAACAGACTAAACTCTAAGGGTAGCAACAATTTATAACAGCATCACCAACAAGACACACAAATACACAAACAAAGAAAAATAACAGTAACAATCAGTGGAATTCAAAACACCAGAGAACAACAGAGCACATTAGAAGACAACCAATCAGCAGACTGGGGTTAAACACATGACAAGCCACTGTCCCAAATCATATAATACACTACAGTCTTATACACCCCGACCATTATTAACATTTGTTTTATATAGTTTGATTATTTGTAGTATAAAAAAAGGATAAAACGGATTTACTGCCAAAATGCCATTTTCAACCCATGAAATAATGCTATGATTCCTGTAGTTGTACAAATTGTTGGCAATTTTACAAGTTGTTTTAAAGTAATTTAAGTAATTTATAGTAAGTTATTTTTCATGATAAATGCAACTAAACTCTAAAATAACATTATGTTTTAGTCTCGATGTAGGTTCTAGGAAGGAAGCAAGGGAGAATGTTCGCTTTGGTGTTAGAAGAATCTAAGCATGATGCTGGGGACCAGAATTGAAGAACCAGGGGAGAAGGTCAGTAGCGAAATGCTAAAGCTTATTGAAGGGAGTAGCCAGCATAAATAGGGTAAGTGATTTTGATGGACTGATAAAGTGCAGGTGTATCCGGTTGATACTCAGGCAAGGGTGGATGCTGGATGTTAAGTGTAAAACCTGGTGTGGCTGTGACAATAATTCTGAATGCATTAAGGGGATTGTTTTATTAACAACTGTGCACGATTATGGTAACCTACTATTCACCTCGCACACACAGTTAAAAATGATGTAACATAGGGATAACAAAAGAAGACTCCTTGTAAAATTGCCCTCTAGTGGACAGATGAGGTAAAGTCGCACATATCCCTGATGCATGTGTAGAAATAAAATAGTCACTGACATGGTACACAGTGAGTTTAACGAATATGTCCTTTCAAATATTTTATGAGATTGATTGATCCCTTGCTCTACCACAGCATTTAATGTGATCCTTTTGTCAAGAATAAGAATGTTCTATAATACGTTTGTGTAATGAGTTCATGCCGTAAATGATCATGTTGTTCTTCTCACAGCTGCTCTGGAGATCAATATAGGAGCACTTCCTAAGTGTTGAAAGTCCAGTAATCGATATCTCAGAAACTGGAGTATATGGTGGATCACAGTGGAATTACAAACATTTTATCAATACACACACACACACTGGCAGGGGGCAATCAGGGCTCCAGCGATCACATGCGTCATTGATCGGCCTTGCTGCATGGACAACATTTGGAGAATTTAGATGTTTAATACTGACCTATTCGCCATTACACATGCAAATGCTTAATTAAGTGGTCAGGGAGTAAAGATCGAAACTTTGACACCGTTCCAAGACACACTAACCCAAACGCAGATTCTCTAAAGGAAAACCATGTCTCACATCAACTTTTCACCCACCTGTAATTTTTTGAGAACTTTTACTAAACGAGAAAAATTTCTAGCTGCTATAAAACAAGTTAAAAGTGGCCCACAAATTTACCAGCTTTAAAGCGATGCACAGCAAGACACAGCTAATGCGCAATTCCTTTACACACACACACACACACACACAGGAGAGAAGACCTTTATTAGTTATTGAAACTGTTACTGATAGTCAGTGTCTCCAACCTTTGCTAATTTACAATTTTTCACTTCTGTTCAAGAGAATAACAAAAATCAACAATGGTGAGTGGTTAGCATGGTTGCCTTACAACGAGAAGGTCCTGGGTTTCAATCCCGGGCTCGGGGTCTTTCTGTGCAAAGTTTGCATGTTCTCCCTGTTTTTTTTTCTGGGTACTCCGGTTTCCTCCCACAGTCCAAAAAAATGTGCATTAGGTTGATTGGTGACTCTAAATTGCCCATAGGAGTGAATATGAGTGTGTGTGTGGTTGTGTTTGTGGCCCTACGATGGACTGGCGAACTGTCCAGGTTGTACCCTCTGCCTTTCGCCAAATGTGCAATGGGACTGCTCCAGCAGACTCCCATGACCCCGAAAAGTTCGGGAATAAGCAGGTATAGAACATTATTGAATGAAGAGAGTTATGAATATGTTAGATAGTTGAAAAGCTGGTATATGTTAGACAGCTGAAAAATGAGTGTATATTAAATTTTGAAAAGCGAGTTTATGTTACACAATTGAAAAGCGAGTGTATGATAGACAGTTGAAAAGCGAGTGCATGGTAGATAGTTGAAAAGCGAGTGTATGTTAGGGAGTTAAAAAGGGCACAGGTCTGATAATGAATAAAATAACAATCCATTGCCACATCACGTCCAAACCTGTTGGATTCATAGGACTGCTGAGAGAGGGAGGAAATCTTATTAGGGAAGTTGCTGTGCAGAAATAATTATCGCTGATGATTCCACTCTCATAGTAATTACAGCTGAGGGATAAACGAGAACGAGGGAGTCGCTGACCTAAAAACATCCCTTGTCATCTGAGGCCCACTGAGAGTCTGAAAGAATGGAGTTCAAGCATAGAGTGAAATGTGCTCTGTAGAGGAAAATTACGAATTAAAAAATGTGTGATACGATAACGCCCTCTGGGAAATCATAACAAAACAAAATTGACATTACTCATAACATCAATTATATTTCGGAAATTCTCTTAGTTGAGGTTTAGGGTCCTACCTTAAGGGCCCATCAATAGTAGGTGGTGCTTGGAAATTGACCCACGTTTATCCAACCAGAACCAAATCTTAAACCTAAAGACACATATGATCAAATAAAGCAGTTGAGTTTGGCTCAACTTGATTGTTTGGGGCTCATTAGCATAAACATTTGCATATTAGGCCACACCCATACAACTTCAAATGTTTCCATTATGGATGAGTTTCAGTGATGAACAATTAACGTGTATTGTTTTATTTTTGCTCCTTTTTGTTTGTGTCTTTCTCTCTCCCTGTTTCACTCACACTCATGAAATAACTCTAATTGCACTAAATGGACCTGATTACATTTTAAATGTAAAACTAATTGCAGATTTTCCCACCTCATAAGTCTGAGAACGTTTACAATTTAAACATGTTCCTTAGGAAAAAAGATTAGGAATAAAGATTGCAGATTTAGGAAGGGTAAAAGAAATTAGTCATGAATCCCCTGACAAGGTATAATATATACAATATGGAGTCTATACACACAGAGTACTGATCATTCCGCCTACAAACACAATCTGATGGGTCGTTTATAAAAACCTCACGCAAAAGCGGTCCGAAGTAAGCGCAGAGATAAAAGATGGTAAAGGAGCTGGTAAGACATTGCGTTCGGGGTGTTGTCTCCATGTGGAATGATAGATCAGATGGGATCAGTCATTTTGCAGAGTGACAGAGCAGTGGAGAGCGAGCGACGAGATAAACAGTGAAGACTCTGAGAGATGGATTCAGGAGGACGAGGAGGCAGCTGCGGCGGAAACTGTCTCCGCTGAGATCACTGACAATGAAATCAATTAAAAAAAAATTAATTAATTAATTAATTTCATCTAGCAGCTACCAAAAGGATTCAAATTGTGTGTGCATACATAAGCGAGGAAGTGGAGGGGGAGGCAAAGCAATAAACAGAGAGAGAAAGTGAGTGTATATTTCACCCTGCTATAGCTCTGGGCTGTTGGATGCCAGGGTAAATTGAAGTGTTTAAATCGTAGCATTACAGAGTCATGGTGTGCTAAACTGGCAGTAGCTGGGGGTAGATTAGCAAGGCCAGCGCTAACATCTTTCTGCCGACAGAGCCTCTTTCTGACACTAATGGCTGCCAGTCTCATCATAAACTCGTGCCAAATGCTCAAACTCTGCCAGACTGCTTTCCTTCACTCGGCAGTGAAGAGCAAGAAATTAGCAAAGACATGCCTACACGTTTCTCCATGAGGTCACAAATGTAAAACTACTGGTTTGAAAAAATTGTCCGGAAGGACAATTTAATAATTTGATGAAAACTAATTTTCTACAAAAATGTTGCGTAAACTTAAAAATGTTAGAAATGTTAGTTCCAAATTTGACTCCAGTCATAGGTGTACAACACTTCGATTTAGCAGGTACAAATCAGCTTAAATGCATGAACAAAAGTGATGGGGCTTTGAAATCAGTTTACATACAACATATACAATGTATAGGCTAATTATTTAACAATCCCCAAATGTGAATGTGACGCCCAGCTTGTGTTTGTATTGATGTTGAAGATCATTTTTTTAAATTAGTTTTTATAGGTGTCTGTTTGCGGGTGGTTAAGGCAACATACAGTATGTGCTCTTTTTGTCAGCTGGTATTATTATGCTTTGTGGTTTTGTTGCTGCTGGTGTTTGTTGCTTACTACAAGCATTGATAAAATAGCATTGGTATTTCTGGCAACTCTGCCACCAAACATGACATATTATTATATATATATATGTCATGATACAATGTCACAATATGCTGCAGAACAATACATTTTGCCATATTCACTGCATGGTTAACAGTCTATTGCAGAACCACACAGACACAGAACAGACAACCACACACACACACAATCACTCCTATGGGCAAATTAGAATCACTAATCAACCTAATGTACATGTAATTTGACTGTGGGAGGAGACCAAAGAACCCGGAATAAAAGTAAAAGTAAAGCAAATAGCTACAAATGCACTAGGTGCTTTACTAAAGGTGTTGTTACATGAAATATATTTAGATACTATCAGCTATTATAATCAATGCACTATTATGAAAAAAATACAATAGTGACTATGGAGTATCGATATTTTTTTGCAAAGCCTTCATTAAATATATCATTTTTATCGTTAATGGTTTTGAATGACAGGGAGGGAAATGGAACAGTAAGATTACAGGGTGAAGAGG